>VDFB02105785.1:440323980-440525896 GCA_007258455.2 Sequoia sempervirens | reverse complement strand
AAAAGATGAAATTCAACTTTACCAACCAACAACCAGGTTATGGAATCATAACATAATTCATGTTTGGTTACATCCTACCCAGGAAGCTCATAGAAAATCTACTTTTCAAGATTGATGGCAGGATCAGTAGCACACATGCACTTTCTTTTCTTCAAGAGCTAAAGCTTGGCCAATACATGAAAATTCCTCTACATTGTATGTATACTACTCAGCTGGCAGCTACAATATTAGTAGGAATAGTAAATATTATTGTTGCATGGTGGATGTTGGAAGCAATAGAGAATATTTCTAATATAGATATTTTACCCATTAATAGCTCTTGGACATGTCCAAAGTATAGAGTCATATTTGATCAATCTGTTATTTGGGGTCTTGTGGTTCCAAAGCACTTGTTTGGACATCATGGGTTGTACTGAAATTTCCTTATGGTTTTATTTGGTAGAGAGCATTTGATAAATAGCAGAAAAGTCACCGAGCAAGAGGATTGAATAAAGGTTGTCGACCCTAGACCCAAAGGAGGACAGTCAAGGTCTGTCATATGAAGGAAGGCATCAAAGTTAGCAATTTTCCAAGTGTAACGTGACAGGAAGCAACACCAATGAAGGTGTTGACTCAAAAAGGACAGTAGTCAAGTATAAAGGTTTAGGCAGCAATCCTCCACTCTCAAAGGTCAAGGTGATAGCCATAAAAGTGTGTGCCATTATGTTTTAGATAAAGAGACCCAGAGACAAGATGATGGGACAATAGTTTATATGTCCTTAGGAAGATTTACAAAAGGGAAGTCCTATAACAACTAAAACTCATTTTGGATTGAAATGCATATGTTTTTATAAAGAGTTATCCACTGGATTCTTTATGCTTTGTGGGATGTCAATCATGTAAATATAGATTCAAGAGCAGCAACCTTAAATCATTAGAGGATTATGAAAGAAATTTTTAGAGAGGGAAGTAAAATAAAGGTGGCTCACAGGTCATAAAGGTGGCTATCTAAGGATGCTAAAGACAAAAAATAGAGGCAAAAGAAGGGATAGTCTTTTCATCAAAGATAGAATCATAGTCCGGCCAGCATGACAATTTAGCAAAGGGCAGTCAAGCAAATCATCACCAAAGGATCATAGGTAGAATTATAAAAGCGAGGAAAGAGACATCCACCTATAGTGCATTAAAGAAGCGGTCTTCAACTGACAAGAGGCGCAAATTAATGCATGGTGACTCACAGTCTTAAAAATAGTCAAATGAGGGAGGCCAATGCTATGAAAAAGTTATAAAGGCGATTAGAAAGAAGCATGAAATGCTTCGAAAGGGAAATAATTTAGAAGAGGATAGTCTAATTAGATTCAATAGCAAGAGGTAGCCCTTTACCATTTTGAAAGGACAATAGGCATATGATAGTAAAATGTCCTTTATCACAATCAATGACAAATTATGATTGTGGTGACAATCATGAAAAGAAGGTTTAATGGACAGGTAATGCATAGTGTCGGTCGATGAGGACAATAACCAAGAATGAAAGGGGCAACATTTATAAAATAGCTTTACATGAAATTGTGGGTGAATTCATGGAGGCGGTTAAGGGTAAAAAATGCATGATAATCTTAGAAAAAGTGCTTAGCTCCTTTTTATCACTAAAAGTGCAACAATTAATGTCCAATTAGTGCAACAAATAATGGTCAATAGAAGTGCAACCTCTTTCAACTTTAGTTATTTGAGGTGGCTTTCTATAAGGAAAAGTCTTTCAACTCTTTGGAGTAGTTATTTTGTTCCTCTTTTTGCCTTATGCAAAAGAGAAGGATTGTAACTCATTATGAGATTCATAAAGCAGCAATTTTATGTAATTTCAATTAGTATTTTCTGATTTGTAAAAGTAGAAACTTCTATTATTTCAATAAAATCAACAAGTTTTGCCTTCTCTAAATTATGGTGTTGAGTGTTTTTGTGGATGATTTGATCTAATTTTTGTAATTAGATATGCAAATCCTTGAATTATGTCTCATTGCAAAACATTTTGTGCTAGAATAAGCAATAATTATACAGGTCATAAGTTGTGTTATTGCTTTCAATAGTTGTAGTTGTGAAAAATTCCAGTTTTCCTTCAAGAACTTGAAGAACAACCTTTCTATGAAACACTGTTGTGCGAGCTTGTGAAAGATAAGTTGTACATAGGGTAAAGCTAATTTTTTTAGAGAAGTTGTAAGTTGAAGCAACAGATATAGATCTTTGTTTTTTTGGTGCATCACCTCCTAGGATCAAAAACTTTTAAGTTTCAGTTCTTCTATCCCTTTTCCTAATCGAGGCAGTAGTTTTAGGAGGTTCATTAAGGGAACCAGCCCATAATCTGGAGGTTCATCCTCATCTTAGGAAACCCATAGACCCGAGGATGTCTCCATGTTGCACAGTATTTTATAGCTTTAAAGCTTAGTTTTCGAGGCACAATCCTTCATGACAATAGTTTTTGGCAAGCCCAATGTGACTTTGAACTTTCACAAGTTCAAAGCTTGTCCTTTAATTGTTGGTTTTTGGTGTGTACATCAGCAATTTTTACCTTTGGAGGCAAAATTTTCACACACCCATTGACTCAAAGTTGTAATCTACTAGTTTCAAGCAGAATAAAGTGTTGGTATGTTCATTTTTTTTAAAGAAAAGAAGTTGATTTGCTTTTATTTTAAAGTAATTTCCAGGCTTTCAAATTCTTTAACATGTCAAATTTTAATGGAAAAAGCATCTTTCCACCACCATTTCATGAAAATTTTGCTTATACACCTCCCTATCAACCTTATCAAGCTGAGCATGCAGCTAGTTTTAGCCCAAATTCCTTTGCCATGCAAACAAACCAACATATTTAATATGCTTACCACCCACCCATCCCTGCTCAATCTCCTTCGCAGCCTACACATGCTCAAATTCAACCCCAAGAAGATCATTTTGTTTCAAACCAGTAAAACTGCTCTCGTAGCTAGCCCCAAAATTATGATAGTTTTGGGATTAGTGACATCAAAAGCATATTGCTAGACTTTAATGATCAATTGGATGAGATTAAAGCACATCAAGAGTATAACTTGCAGTACGAAGATTTGGCTTACTCAGCTTACCAAAGGCAGCAAGAGGAGTATCTTACAAGAGAGCTTGCTATGAAAGAAGATCAAATGAGAAATCAATATGAGTATCTTGCAAATGAGTTTGCTACTAAAAAAAGAAAATGAGAAAGAAAGAGGAAGATCTCACAAGGGAGTTTGTTCCCTTGGTTGACCAAGTGCAAAGGTTTAAGGCCCAATCAAAAGAAGAACTTGTCGCAAAAGAAGAGAAAAATAGGTTATTACTTACCTAAATACAAAGGTTTGAGGTCCAATCAATTTCTTACATTCTAGATCAGCCCACAAAAGAGGAGCTTCCCAAGTATGAAATTCCAAGTTTCAAGCAAGGTAAGCCTCTTAAGTCTTCAGATCAATCTCTTGAGCTTGAAATTCCAAGTTTTAGGAGCTTTAACCTTTTGTAAGATCTAAAATCTAATCAAGAGCAGCCTAGCATACCTCAAGGGAGGCCATCTCTAGACTGGAACAACCCTAGAATTTGTGAAGCAACAGTAGATGCGATGATGACAAAATCAGGAAACTGTGTATCTCGATGCCGATGCCAAACTATGACTGAAACTCTTCTATGGGAAGGAGTACAAAAAATAGACTCTGGAACAATAACCATAAGAACATGGCCCTCAAACTGAGAAGAATCTGAACCAATGAGGATCAAGAAACATAATCTCCCAACTGAAGTGTGAACCAATGAATCCAACATGTGTCAAGTTATAGCAAAAAATGTGGCCAAAAGAAACTAGGAAATCGAATAACCCATACGAGTTGCCAACAAATCAAGATGGATATGGAGATCAAAGTGAAAACTACACTCTAATCAGATTTATTATGCAAGAAACCCCCCTGAATGGAACTTTATCATAGTTCATTTATTACAATAACCAAATGATTGTAAAAGGAGAGCATCCTAAACATGCATAAACAGAAAATAATATGATGTGGTACTGAAATGAAGTACAAATATTCAAGTTTCACTTTTCCAACTGCCAAAATATCCAAGTAATCTCCAAATCACCCATCGAGACAAATCTGGAATAACGATAAACTTGGGACAGATGCAAAAAAAAGTGCATAGACATCAAAATAGAGCTCCTCAATACCTTTCCAATGCCACAAAGAAGACGAAAATCAAAGATCATGGCAAAAATTTATGAGCTCGGAAGCCATAAATGAACATCTAAATTCAAACAAAAATAAATGCATCTAAACAGAAAAATACTAGAAAATAAACTATACCACAGGATAGTTCTCAGAACTAGCTTTCTGACGATATTTCGTTTTCGAAAATCCGAGTTCGGACGCAAAAGTTATGCCCAAAATACCAAAACTCCTCCAAAAGGGTTTGGAGTTAAGCCTTGTGGCTAGGCTAACTGCTAGCATCAACCACTAGCGGTTAACTGACGATGGCGCCCATAAACTCTGGTTTTTTTAATTTATTTTTTTCTTGAATTGTGTGTCGTACCAGGCCGTACGACTAAGAAATAAAAAAATATCACCTCCCAAAGTCACTGTGTCCGATTTTGACGATTTGACAGTCGATTTTGGGGTTTTTGGGTGCTTTGAACGCAATGGTGAGGTTTGTTTGGGCTGAAAACACTCCAAAATTTCAGGTATGCTTTGGATCTGGAAACCCTCATAAACTTCAAATCCTTGTAGATTTGACAAACGGAGGCCTTTTTCGACAAAACGAAAGGCAAACATGACTGTTCCAGCAGCTCTGGATTCAATGGAATGCTCATATCTGTTCCAAAATGCTTCATAAATAAGCTCAAGGCATGAAACCCTCAAGGAACCCAAAACGCGCTTTGCAATGATTTTCTCAAAAATCTAAGAAGGGGTTGCAAATCATGGCTCTGATACCATGTTAGAAACCAAGATCAGATTTACAAACCAAAAAGACCTTCCACATAAGAGAAAATCAGAAAAAGTAGAGAGGTTGCAAAAGAATGTGCAACATAATATTATTCGAGAGTTCAATAATTACAAGATAATTATTTGCTTTATAAAAGAAAAGATGCATAACCCTAATCTTATCTTGAGCAACAAGATAGCTCAAAAGATAAAGATAAGATCCTATAACTTAGGAATTAAATAAAGCCTAAGTAAACTTATGCAAAGTGTAATTAATAATTAATTACACCAATATATACAACCTTAAGAAGGTTAACAAGACTTCAATAATCAACCCTCTTTTCCTATCACAATTCGCCTTTGCAAAGATAGACCCATTGTTTATCAAAGCAGTTGGTTTAGTGACCATAAAGAAGAGGTATTTGTAGAGAAACAAGCAGAAAAAATTGTTGTTAATATGCTTGCACATGATGAACAAGATGAAAAATTAGATTTGCAACAAGAGGTGGATAAGTATGATCAATCAGGGTAGCAGGTTGAAAAGCTTGAAAGAGGTAATGAAAGCAATGATTTCATGTTTTTATTTAATGAACTTCATTCCTTCATTGAGTAGGATGAAGAAAGTATACAAACTTCAAAATCATCACAAGTTTGGGAGCATCTGGAAGAAGAGGAAAAGCATGATGAAAGGTTGGTTCATGAGGTCAAAATCAGTCCTCTCATGCAGAGAGGCAAAGAGGAGGTTGAAGAGGATATGTTTTGGGATGATATTAAAGTTTTTGTTTCAACATTAATGACAAATCAAACCTCCTAGAAGAGGTGGATGAGCATGAGAAAAACCTTGATTCTTTGATTCCTCAAGGGAGTTGCCATGAAGAAGCCCTGTTTCAGGGTGACATTGAGCTATTTTGTTCACGCTTACATGATAATCCAACACATTTCAAGAAGAAAAACACGAGAAATAGGAGCAAAATGTCAAAGTGACCATGTTTCCAAATGAGTTACTGGAAATAGAGCAACCCAATCAACGAGATGAGGAGACAACAATGCATAAGAAAGAAACGAGCAAGGAGAGATCAATTTTTATCCTTTCAAAAGGATGTCCTATCAGACATCTAGCTCAGATTGAGTCCAACAAAATACCACAATCATGCTTGCACCCAAGCATGAAGTTGCAACTGAAGAACAACAAATCCAACCTACCTATATACCTCAAAACAACATGTATGGTCTAAATGATGAGGTAGGTGGACTTGTTTTCATTCTTGAAGATTTGTTGTACTAGTTGATCATTTTTTTATCATTTATCTACCTCCACGTGGTTGTTCATAAGGATGTAAAATATTGCAAATTGTTGAGAAAAGGAAGCTAATTCAAAGAACTAGTCAATGGCTTTGTTTGAACACTACCATTGCTGGTTAGTGTAGGTTAGGGTAGGTTCTATTTGAAGTTAATAAGTGTTGATGTGCAATGCTTTAGGTTTTGGTCTTCCAATAAGTGTTGATTGCATAAGTTAGTTGATGTTCTTGAAGAGTTGGTGGTTGTGGTCAAGGCAAGGTTTTCAGTTGTCTCACACCTAAATGACTCTATTACCCAATGGACATGCAAGGCTACTGGTCTCATTGGTCTTAGTAGGAAAAACACCCCTGAGGTTGCCAAGAATGTAGTCCATTTTTTGTACAAAACTTTATATTATTTAAATATTGCATTTAAATAAATTTTTTTTTGTTTGAGTTAAAATAAAAGGAAAAGAAGAGGTTTTCTTATGCCAAGGCTTAGTAAAAATTTCATGCAATAGAAGGAAAAAGGGTAAAATCAAGTTCTCATATGCATGATGAGCAAAGTAAAACATTAATTTGCATGCAAAATGTAAAAAGGAAAAAAGCCAAGTTTAGGCATTATGTATAGAGTAAAAGGAAAAGGAGAAGGTTTCATAGGTAAGAAAAGGTGGGAAAAACTGTTGTGAAGTCTTTGTTCATAATGGAGATCGAGCAACTAGGGTTTCAAGCTACTCGAGAGCTATCTACACATTAGTTCAAGGGATATGCATGGCAGCTAGAGTTGTTGCAAGAACCATTTTTAAAGAAGAACGTGGAGTTTAAACCTTATTGTGCATGCTCATCCCTAAAACATTCAGGTATGAACGCGAGTTGTTATTTCAGTTCATGAGCTTTAAAGCATTTTTTTGAAGTAGATGCACATTGAAATCTAGCAAGAGTGGTAGAGTTATTCAAACCTTAGAAATACAGTGGCTGCGAAAATATTGGTTCTCATTAATAGTAATGAGAGATATTTTGATGCTCAAACAATGATGGTTTAGTTAGAAGTTGGGATTTGTAGAGGTGGCTCTTCATTTAATTCCAACTCTAAAGCTATCCTTAGTTTCCCTATATATTGATGTAAAGATCTTATCTCCACTATTCATGATTTTCACAAGAAGAGTTTGAAAGAGCTTTCATGTCATATTTGCAGTTCAAGGAAAGATTAAATTAGAAAAGAAGAGATCTAATTCAGATAGTACTAAGGGATCTAATTCAAAAGAGAAGGATAAAGAAGAAGAGATCTTTCTTAAAAAACTATTGGCATCTCCTTTTGACTTTGAACGATTTGATAAGATTTGATGTGGTCTCCTAAACTCGTTGATTGTAAATTACTCTAAGTAGAGACTCAATCAAGAAGCCTTGAGTCGGCTTTATGAAATGCAACAAACAAGATTATTGATGATGCACACAAAAAAATTGACAAATGGTCTTAGCAAGAAATATATTTATGAAAGAATCAAACAAAATGGGCAGTTGACTGTGCATGATGGGTTTTTGAATGATTTTTAGAACTATTTAAGAAGATTTCTGAAGGGAATATATGAGCATGGATGCATGATGAAGTGTTATAAGGAAGTTCTAGAGTGGCAATTCCTTCTTTTGTTAGTCAACAACATGGCATTTTGTCTTTTATTGTCATTTCTATGAAAATATGAAATTCAACTTTACCAACCAACAACCAGGTTATGGAATCATAACATAATTCATGTTTGGTTACATCCTACCCAGGAAGCTCATAGAAAATCTACTTTTCAAGATCGATGGCGGGATTAGTAGCACACATGCACTTTCTTTTTTTCAAGAGCTGAAGCTTGGCCAATACATGAAAATTCCTCTACATTGTATGTATACTGCTCAGTTGGCAACTACAGTATTGGTAGGAATAGTAAATCTTGTTGTTGCATGGTGGATGTTGGAAGCAATAGAGAAAATCTATGATATAGATATTTTACCCCTTGACAGCCCTTGGACATGTCCAAAGTACAAAGTCACATTTGATCAATTTGTTATTTAAGGTCTTGTGGGTCCAAAGCACTTGTTTGGACATCATAGGTTGTACTGAAATCTGATATGGTTTTATTTGGTAGAGAGTATTTGATAAATGGCAAAAAAAGTCACCATGAGAAGGGGAAGATTGCATAAAGGTTGCAGACCCTAGACCTAAAGGAGGACATTCAAGGTTTGTCATATGAAGGAAGGCATCAAAGTTAGTGATTTTCCAAGTGTAACATGACATGAAATGATGCCAATGAAGGTGAAAACTTAGAAAGGACAATAGTCAAGTATAAAAGCTTTAAGTAGTAGTCCTCCACTCTCAACAGTCAAGGTGATAGCCATAAAAGTGTGTGCCATTATGTTTAGATAAAGAACATACAAGATGATGGGACAACATTTTCTATCCTTAGGAAGATTTACAAAAGGATAGTCCTATAACTAAAACTCATTTTGGGATTGAAATGCATATGTTTTTATAAGAGTTATCCTATACTCTTTATGCTCATGACTATGCAAACATGCCAATCATGTAATATATAGATTCAAGAGAAGCAACATTGAATCATTGGAAGGAGATTATGAAGAAATTTTCAAGGAAATGAAATAAGGTGAAAACACAGTCATAAAGGGAAGTATCTAAGGATGTCAAAAGATAAAAAATGAGGCAGAGAAGAGATAGTCTTTTCATCAAAAGACAAAGATAATAGTCAATAAAAGCAAGACAATTTAGCAAATGACATCAAGCAAATCACCACCAAAGGATCATGGGCAAAGGGTATAAAGAGAAAAAGAGACATCCACCTATAATGCATTAAGGGGCAATATTTAACAACAAGAGAGTGTAAATTAATGCATGTTGATTAATTGATGTCAAAAATAGTCTAAATGAGGAGGCCAATGCTATGAAAGAGTAAGAAAGACAGTGAAAAAAGCAGGAAATGTTGCCAAAGGGTAATTTGAAGAGGAGAGTCTAGTTAGATTCAATAACTAAGAGGTAGCCCTTTACTATTTTGAAAAGGACAATAGGCATATAATAGTAAAAATGTTTTATGACAATCAATGACAAGTATGACTGTGATGACAATCATGAAGAAGGTTTAATGGATAGTTAATGCATAGTCAGTCCATGAGGACAATAACTAAGAATGAAAGGGGGTAGCATTTATAAAAGAGCTTTACATGAAACTACAGTGAATTCACATGGAGGGCAGTCAAAGAGTAAAAATGCAACAGTAATATTAGAAAAAGTCTAGCTCCTTTTATCACTAAAAGTGCAACAATTAATGTCCAAGTAGTGCAGAAAATAATGGTCAATAAAGTGCAGCAATTTATGGCCAATAAAGACAACAAATAATGTCCAAAAAGATGAGCAACAATAATGTCAATAGATGAGTAGCAATTTTTCAATAGAGAGCAACAATAATAAATAGAGAGCAATAATGTTCAAATCAAATCATTTACAAAGGACAAAGTATGCTCATGATATTGATCAAAAGAAGAACATCATAAAGGCAGTACTTACTTTGAAGATGCCAAGGTAAAGGAGTATACAAAGTAAAGATTAGAAGGGCCAATGAAAGCTTGTTGACTTGTCATGAAAGGAAGGACAGTCCCAATTTTTCATTTTCAAACCTAAAGGGTAGTCAAAAACCAATATATGCAGTCACCCTAATCACAATGGAACAAAGGCATAAATGCAGTGCTTATCTAAAAGTTAAGAGGACAAAATTTCCATACTGTATAATCATTATTTGGGGCAGTATTTAAAGGGCAGAGTTAACAATGTTGAAGGACAATCTTTTTGATATAATTTGGCATTGACAAAGGGTCTGAATACATTCATCTCAAAGACATGAATGACAAAGGAGTTTTCAAGCACGACAATCATGGACAATGATTTAAAAAGTGACCATGAAGGCCTTTAATGAGTGGCATAAATGCAAGGGCAATTTTTAGAGATTAAAAGGACAACCACCATTTCAAGATTAAACAGTCATTATACATAGGCACAATGATTTTCTTTTAGATCATTTGATTTATTTATCAAGAGGACTGTGCATAAACATCACAAGGGTTTCATCAACCTATAGGGCATTAGTGAGACAATGATTAATGAGGAATAGGCAGGCACAACTTGATCAGTGGAAATACAGTAGTGTTTAAAGAGTTATGCATGACGGTCCTTCGTGCCATAAAAGAAGGTAATTTCCAGTGATAGCACAATCAAGTGGTTTGAAGGTCAAGACATTATGAAGAAAGAATGCAATTAAAATAAGGACTAGTCATTCTTTAGTTAATCTCACATACCTATGATTATGTAAGTAGTTTCACAAGATTTTTACAAGTTAAGCAATTGTTAACACTCATTTTTTATGCAATTTGGGGAAATTTTGGCCTAATTAACAAGTCTACATGGTTACAATTGAAGCTAGGGGGAGTTTGAACCTAAAATTATGCATTTTGGCGAAGTTTGAGGCCCTTAAATAATGGTTTTTTTCCTTATACGTCTAGCTACTTGAAAACTCACACAAAGGGTTTAAACTCAACTTTCAAATCAACATCATGCAATTTTAAAGTACAACTCAAGTTCAGTTGGATGTGGAGTTACAAGGATCATGCAAAGGTCAAATAACTCAAAGAGGTCATGTTGACTCTTGTCTTCAAGAGTTTGCATGATTGGCTATCATTTCAAAGGTAGTTCACATCTAGTTAAACTCTTCATGCACGCTCAACATCTTCTATGATATTTAGCCTCTTTTAGCTTCAATTATTTGAGGTGACTTTCTATAAAGCAAAATCTTTCAACTCTTTTGAGTAGTTATTTCATTCCTCTTTTTGCCTTATGCAAAAGAGAAGGATTGTAACTCATTATGAGATTCATAGAGCAACAACTTTATGTAATTTCAATTAGTATTTTCAGAGTTGTACAAGTAGAAACTTCTATTATTTCAATAAAAGCATCAAGTTTTGCCTTCTCTAAATCCTGGTGTTGAGTGTTTTTATGGATGATTTGATCTAAATTTTTTGATTATCTTTGCAAATCCTTGAATTGTGTCTCATTGCAAAACATATAATCTATGTATATGTATTTCCTCCAAAGGATAGTCTTTAACCCTAGAAAGAACCTATTCCATTTTCCCAAAAAGTATAAATGCAAGTTACCTCCCCTTCAATGGATAATCAAACCCCTATTTCTACCAAAAAGTATAAATGCAAGTTACCTCCCCTTCAATGGATAATCAAACCCCAAGTGTAACTTATAAGTTGTTTAATATAATCAAATAACTTAGCTATGAATAACCCATAAGCTATCCTTGTTTAATCATATATAGTATGCTTATACTAAAGACAAACAATCCCTCCTATTATAGAGTAAATACAAGCACTTCCACATAAAATCATAAAACAACTTCTTTTTCCCTTTCTAAAGCAAATGCTATGAATTCCTAATGCAAGTATTCTCAAGCAATACCAAAACAAAGCATACTATAACTAAGGTAAAAATATAGGTTAGCATGAAATAAAATGTATAAAACAAACCCTAGCTAAACAACGAAGCACAAAGGAGGAAAATAGCATAAAAGAAAGGAACAATTTCACGAAATAGCCTTCATGCCCTCCATGATTAACCTTCATTTCCCTTCTCCATTTGTTGTAAAATGATATTTTCCCTCAGATTTTATGGAGCAACAAAGACCTATGACAAAGACTCAAGCAAATATTGAAGGATTTGACTCAAAATAGCAAGTGTACTAAAAAATTGCAAGCATGAAAATTCTGCAAACATGAAGTGTACAAGCATGAAGTCAAGAAATGTCCAAATGAGGTTGACATTGCCTTTTTATAGAAAAGTCAATTTTGGATAAATTGCTAGGATTGAAAGTTTGACAAAGCCTTAAGATCAAAGGCTGAAATTACATGTGACAACCAGCAATTAGGGTTAGGGAAAAGTTTGAAATGAAGGGTTGAGATTTCAAAGGTCAAAAATGCACCTGAAAAGAAGATATTGGGCATGAAAAACGAAGTTGTTGGAGAAACAAATAAGAATTTAAAATTATTTGATTCAAGATGTGATGTTGACCTTTTGAATTAAAAAATAATTTAATTCAAATGTGGTGGGGTCATGTGACAATAAATAATTATTTTAAATTATTTACTTGGTGGGAAAATAGAAAGCGGGGAATTTAAATAAATGACTATTTAAAATTAGAAGAAAAGTCAATAAGATAATTAAATAATTAATAATTATTATTTAATTATGGAGAAAATGGACAAGGTGGACAATAATTAAATAAATCATAGGAATTTATTTAATTATAAGAAGAAATAAGGAATTAATGATTTGTTTAAATAAATAAATAAAGTTTATTTATTTAAATAATCAGGAGAAAATAGTAGACAACTAATAATTAAATAAATTTAGGAATTTATTTAATTATAGAGAGACATAAGAAATTAGCGACATATTTAAATAAAATAAATGTACACGAAGAATAAAAGATATGAATTAATTAAATAATTGAGAATTATTTAATTAATAGTTGGATTTGGATTATAGGACATAGTTAAATATTTTAATTATGTTGAGAAGAAATATAGAGAAAAATAAAGTTTGTAGGCCTAGGTCAATTTTATGTGTCTACACATACAAATCTCATCATTTCATAAATAAAGGCAAATAAGAGAAGACTAAATCCTCATGCCTATAACACGCTTAATCCAATTGACTGACTTGATGCATAACCTTCCAATAGTAGCTTACTAACTTCACTTAATCCTCTCAAAGCAATACTTCACTATAACTTCTTTTCTCAAGATAACAATATGCACTCACAAAGTAATTCACAATTCTCACACAATAACTCTCAGCTCTCATAATATATAGCTCTCAAAATAATTGCAAAAAAATAATTTTGCAGAAAAGTGTGTCCCAAATAAGGGAGCTATCCCATCTATTTATATAGAGGAATGAGATATTGCAACCTACAAGAAAGGCATGCTAGTTGACACCTTTCCTCGTGCGGGTTGACTCACTACATACAACAAAAAGATGGCAGTAATCTAAGTGTAAACTCAACATATTATCCTATAGATCAACCTATATGGTTTGACAACAACTCAAGGCCAATTCAAATCTGCACATGTTCAAAAATGACAACCGACTTGTATCTATAATGGACTTCTACAAAAACAAAGCTTTCATACTTTGGCGCCATGTTGTAGCCAACTTCCCTATCATTTGGTGCAGTTTGTTCCTTTGAAATAGTCTTCTATTTGCAGACCACATACAAGCAAGGTCGACTTGGTCATAGCTTATTTCATTGCCAGGGAAAAGATGAATCGACTCCCCTTTTATAGCGTTCCAATCTTACTTTCACTTAGCACGTTTCATGTTGTTTGCTTTATCTTATTTCTATGTGTTTAAATACTTTATAATGTAGCTCATAATATCTCTATTGCTTTATACAAAAGTGTCCAATGTTGAAATAATTCATTTCTTTATAATTTAAAGATACATTTCAAATAGTATCGACTATGGTTTACTTCCATATCGACCTTTATCTTATATCAAACATATGTATTAATTGACCTATAATACTTGCATAGTATATATACAATTCGACCTCTATTTAATGCCATGTACATACATACATACATACATACATACATACATACATACATATATATATATATATACTCTCCAAGCAATACTTCACTATGACTTCTTTTCTCAAGGTAACAATATGCACTCACAAAGTGATTCACAACTCTCACACAATAACTCTCAACTCTCAAAATAATTGCAGCAAAATAAGTTTGCAAAAAAGTGCGTCCCAAATAAGGGAGCTATCCCATCTATTTATACAGAGAAATGGGAAATTGCAACCTACAGAAAAGGCATTCCAGTTGACACCTTTCCTCATGTAGGTTGACTCACTACATACAACAAAAAGGTGGTAGTAATCTAAGTGTAAACTCAACATATTATCCTACAGATCGACCTATATGGTTTGACAGCAGCTCAAGACCAATTCAAATTTGCACATGTTCAAAGATGACAATCGACTTGCATCTATAATGGACTTCTACAGAAACAAAGCTTTCATACTTTAGCGCCATGTTGCAACCAACTTCCCTATCATTTGGCATGGCTTGTTCACTTGAAAGTCTTTTATTTGCAAACCACACACAAGCAAGGTTGACTAGGTAATAGCTTATTTCATTGCCAAGGAAAAGATGAATCAACTCCCCTTTTATAGCGTTCCAATGTTAAAGTAATTCGCTGCTTTATAATTTAAACATACATTTCAAATAGTATCGACTATGGTTTACTTCCATAGCGGCCTTTGTCTTATATCAAACATATGTATTAATCGACCTATAATACTTGCATAGTATATATACAATTCAGCCTCTATTTAATACCATATATATATATGTACATGTACATATATATATGTCAATAAATAGCATCAACGCTATCAATCATATAGTAATCATATCAACTGTATACATATATATATATATATATATATATATATCTTCCTCTATGCACATGTATACGTACATATACATATGTTGATACATTTGTATGGACATTTATGTTTGTCAAAAATATGCATGTATCGACACATGTATACATATGGATATATGTATATATCATATATATATATATATATGCACACACACACACACACACATTTGATTGCACAATCAAGCACATACACAATTACTATCTTATTGATGGGGAATACTTATGTGATGTATATATACATATACACATACATGTCGTATTGTTTGTTCGATAACACCGTGCTCATAAGCAACCCGTTCATAAGCATGCATAGGTACATCTACCTATGTACTCTCATGTACATGTTCCTTCATGCGTATGGCCTACCATCGAAATGCATATGTATACATATACATACATTCCACGTGTGTTCACCTTATCAATATAAGCATAGTAACATAAGGAATAACTCATAAGCTCCATACAGATAAACATCATCCAATCACACATTCAACAGTAATCAAGACCCAAGTACTAATGCAAACACATCATACTAAGGATGACTTACCAATTCCCAACATAATAACTTGACTCAACCATTCTACTATGAGTGTGTGTGTAAACTCAGTTAGGTTACGTTACTGGTTACCCGACCAAGTTCTTCTCCTGAGTGATATTTCCCCTCGCACTTGGAGGATTGAACGTATACTTGCATCCAACTAACACATTCCCATGATATTCAGTTGTTCAAAAAAATATGCTTTCACAATATTTCTCCATAGTTAGTATATCCAATTCAATAACCATCCATTTCACATATATGCATTCCATCACATAACATTAAATGAAATACCATTCATTCATAATTCATTGATAATAAAGTGCAAGCACATATATTCTCAATTAGAATTCAAAGTACATTCACTTATGCAATATTTACCCTACATAATAATAGTAAATAGGTAATTACACAATTGGGGTGTAACATTGTGAAAGCTAAGTTGTGCATAGAGTAAAGCTGATTTTTTGAGAGAAGTTTTGTTGAAGCAACATGTATAAGTCTTTGATTTTTTGTTGCATCACCTCCTAAGATCAACAAATTTTAAGTTTTAGTTCTTCTATCCCTTTTCTTGATCGAGACAGTAGTTTAAGGAGGTTCATCAAGGAAACCAATCCATAATCTGGAGGTTCATCCTCATCTTAGGCAACCCACAGGCTTGAGGATGTCCCCATATTGCATAGGATTGTCGAGTTTTAAAGCTTAGCATTCGGGACACAATCCTTCATGATAATAGTTAGATTGCAAACCTCTATTTCTGCTATTGAAACTCAATTGCATAAAATTGATAATTACAAAAGGAAAGTGGCTAAAGTCAGATCCAAGCCACATTGGATAAAATAAAGAAATAAGGGCACTAAATATTATTTTAATTACATTAGATATAAACACAAAAAAGAAAGAATCGGCGCTATAAGGGATGAATATGATGTTCTCCATTCTAATCCTTCTAAAATAGGTAATATATTTAAATGATTTTAAAAAGATATTTTCAAAGATGATCAATGGTAGGAAATTCAACGAGCCCTTGAGGATATTGTCAAAGAGATCATATTCCTAATCGAATAGATTTTGAGTATAGTTGATAACTTGATAGAACACTTAAGGTAAAGAGTATATCCATGGAAAAACAACCTAAGGAACTTGAGTCAAATTAGGTTAACCTAACAACCATGAGTCTAGAGCCTATATTCCCTAAAAGATTAATAGTCCAAAAACATCATTCATAGGCTGAAATTGATCTATTGAGACAACTCAAGGATGTTTGCATCAAAATACCCCTCATCTAGGCCATTAAGGAAGTACCCATTTATACCAAAAATATGAGAGATTTATACCTTAAAAATCAAGGCAAGAAACATAAGGACCCTCAGAATGTATATGTCTTAAGACAACTCACAAACATTATGTTGGGAAACATAACTGTCCTCAAGTATGTAGACCCTGGGAGCCCTATAGTGGATGTCAAAATTAATGGTACCCTCATTAAGAATACCTTAATTGACCACGAGGAAACTACTAATGTAATGACCAAAGAAATAATGAAATTATTACAATTAATGGAGCTTAGAACTACACCTATTGTGCTACAATTAGCGGTTAGGTCTACAATAAAACCTGAGGGAATCATAGAAGACTTGATAATAACATTAGAATCATGGGAGTACCCGGCAGATTTTATGGTATTATAGCCTAAAGCTAGCCTTCTAGGATATCCCCTCTTCTTAGGTAGACCCTGGTTGACAACTATAGATGCCTTTTTAGGTTGCAGGCCTTGTAACCATTGGAATTATGGAGCCTTGCAGCATGAGCATGAAGTGTATATGGATTTTTTTGGTTGTTCCTATGTTGTTATTGATGTCAACATGGTGACAACTATACGAGAAACTTACTTAGTTAACCAGAAGTTGTTCTCTATCGGTAGTGTTCTTTTGTGATGAACCAGTGTGTTGCTTTTTGAGTCCAAAATTCACCAAAAGAAAAGATATGACCCTAATCTCTTAACCATGTTATTATGTATCATTCAAAAAGCTATATCTTGGATCTTGAGAAATTTTGTGCGGTGAGCATAAAGTTACCATTGACTGAGTTTAGCTTTGTATTCTATTGTTGTTTCTTTGCTCAACATATTAGTGTGGGGACTTTGCATTTTCTTAAGAACATTCTAATGTTTCAGTTCTAATGGTAGTCCCTATGATGGTGGTATGATGAGAAAATGATGTAATATCATATTTGGAAGGTGTTTTCTTTGAGGATTGTATGTTGGTTTGGAGTTTCTATGGATTAAGTCTGGTATTGGCCAAACTAACGTATGACATACACTAAGGAGACTAGTTATACTTTATGGATGTTCACCGACTTGATATAATGCACTACATGGACAAAAATGTTTTTAAATCATATATGGTATTGACAAGTGTTTTTATTATTTTGCTTTCATCTAATTAAGCCGACCTAATTGATGAATGAGATATACTTGCATATATATATAAGATTTTTTTTAAAGAAAAGAGAGGGTGCGTGGTGTGTGGAGAATAAGTGTAAAGGTGTGAATATGGAAGGAGAAGAAAGAGAAGTATGGTGAAGTGCGAAGAGGATCAAGGGATGAATGAAGATGTGAGCCTAATTGCTTTATCAGTTGAGGGTTAGAACAAAATTATTGAGTGACTATTGTGAGAGGTAGTACTTCTTGTTCAAAGCTTCATTGGAACTGAATCCTACACAAAAAAGGTGTATTCTATTAATTCATACTTTTGGAAGTGAGCCACAGTCTTTGTATCTTGGCAATTAGCCATATTTTGTATTCAGGTTGTGAGCCTTTCAAGGACAGTGAGTTCTGGTAGTGAGCCCTATAATATCTTGTATCTGGATATAATATATTGTGAGTTAATCCTCACCATGTTTTTTCCCATTTTGGGTTTTCCACATAAAAATCCTAGTGTTCATGTGTATTATGGATTTATTTTTTTCTATGTTCTCTCTTGTTGATTCGGTTAGAATTATGATAATGTTTAGATGGATTTTATTTGAATGGCTTTATAGAATACTGATTCACCCCCCCTCTCAGTATTTCGGATATTCAACAATTGGTATTAGAGCTTGGTTCCTCTGATGGAGCCTAAAAGCTTGAGGAAGGTCCCAAAATTTGAATATAAGAATTTTTTTCCTTCAGAAGTGATCTCGATTAGATATTTAGAAGAAATTGAAGATCTGAAGAATAAGTTGAAGGAAACGAATGATTGTATCAAAGATCTAGGAAGAAGATATGAAGATGCATGCGATCAATTGAGGAGAGAACATGATGAGATCACCAGACTGCTATAACAATTGGAAGAAGTGAAAAGAATTGAAGTCTGATAACAAGTTGAAATTCAAGAGAAAATAGATGAATGTGTCAAGTTTGAGCAAGAAACAAAAATATTGAGATCATATCTAGAAAAAGAAAGAAGATTGAGGATAAATTTAAGGTAAGCTTTGTAATGCTTGATGATTTGATTATTTCTCATAGATCAGTAATGGATAAAAGTGGTTTAGGGTTTGAAGAAGGTCAGAGTTCAAAAGCAAAGCAATTTTCTAACAAGAAGACTTGGTGCAAAGATAGACAACTCAAGAACATAAGAAGCAATTATGGAAGGACTCCCATTAGACAACCTAATGATCAAGGGTACCTTTCTTTCAACGGTGTTTGTCATTCCTGCAATAAATTTTGTCATAGGGCAAAGGACTGCAAAAGTAGAATGAACGATACTTTATCATTCTCTGGCAAATGTTTTAAGTGCAAGAAGTTTGGACATAAGGTTAATCAGTGTGAAAATAGATTGAATAAAAGAAAGTATGGAAGGAAGAATGTTGTTTGTTGTGATTGTAGCAATTCAGAACATCTTGCTAATAACTACAAAAAGAGAAAAGATAACTATTTGGAAAAGAAGCATGAACCAATCATTGATCTAAAAGAAGTAAAAAAGGAGATGAAAAGAATCTAGAGAAAACAAGGAGAATACAAGCAAGTTGAATCAGAATCATCAGTCTTATCTATGCCGACTTCTAATGTAGATATGCCCGTCAATTTTTGAGTCCAACAATGACTAAGGGGGAGTAATGGTCAAAAAATTTAATAAACCCCCTCATCAATACTTATGTCACATCATGAAAAAAGTTTATTTAATGTGGTAACGAATTCAAGGAATTCTTCAGTCACATGTGTGAAGAATGAAATTTGTAGAATTTGAAGGGATGGAGGCGCACACAATTTTTGAGGCGATCTATCTGCAATTTGAAGCATTAATTGCAAAAGCATCTAGAATGAAAGAAATAAATTCAGATGTTTCAAGGAAATTGTACTCAAAAGGAATATGCATTTTCGAAGAAGCGTGCAAAGGAAGTTTGGAGAAATCAGTGCAATTCAGAGTTTCAGGGTTTGAAGGGAAAAGAGATCGAAGTGGATTCAAAGCGTGCTCCGGAAGATGGATATCTATCCTATTATTTGTTGGAAATTATAAAGGTATTTCGGCTTGCACAATATTTCACCTTTTTGCTATGGATAATTCAAAGGTTGTGAATATTTTAGATAGATTGCAAGTCAATTTGAAGAAACATTTGAAAAATCTGTCAAAAGAGTCAGTTTGTGCATTCTCTTGCATTCTTCCTAGAGTGTTTCCCACTGAAGATATCTATGCATTCATCTATAGTAAGATAGAGGAAAGATCACAAGTTCAATTAAGTATTCTATGGAAGAATGAATTGGAAGAAAACCATGATGGTTACAAAATGTTGGTTGAGAAGAAGTTGGATGTTTGGCAAAAAGCCCCTCTGTTTGAATTTGATGGGAAGTATATTCAAATAGTTTTGAGTAGGATTCATGATGAATCATTGTGGATTGATGAAGCATGTTTGATTATTAGAGAAGCAATTAGAGATGTAATTGGTTTGTGTTCCTCCAAACCAATTCCCAAACGAAAGGTTGTGAATGAACAAGAGATAATTGAGGTGACTGGTGTGACCTTTGAAGGGAAAGAGCTTGTTTTCAAAACAATTGAAGATCTGGTCATTAGGTATGCTGTGATGGTTAGTGGTCACAAATTTTACCTACCTGGAAATGACCTCATAGTTTCTATTGTTGTTGTTCACACTGCTATTGATATGGTTAGAAGAAGTATGTATTATGACCTGTGTGAGCTACTTCAAATACATATTTTGAAGAACTTGAAGGAAATTAAGAAGAGTAAGAGGAATACATTCCGGTACAAAAATTTGATTTTCTGCTTACTCTTTTACTTCTTGAAAGAATTATCGGTAATAGGAAGGATAGAATGGACAAATAAAGAACCTATTGTCCATCAGATCAGGAACTTCATAATAAATTGTAGTGTAGGGAAATGCATACCCTTGCATTTTCACACTTGTTTGGGCCCGCTTTGCTTTATTTATCCCTATTTAAATGTCTTAATTGGTCCTATTTTGCATCCACAAGCCTAGTGAATTATATATTTTTATGGCTAATCCCAACATACTTCAAAGGGTAAATGATAATTTAATGATTTTGACTGTGTCCTTGATTTTTGGGTCGAGACTAAGACACCACCTAGGGCGTCTTTATCCCCCAAAGGTTTTGGGACCCTGATTTCAAATGTGTCTTAAAGTGGCCCCTTTTTGGAGTCTGTGCCCCGAGTTTCATGCCTCGGGACTAAGACACCACCTAGGGCGTCTTAGTCCCCCTTAAGGTATTTTTTAGGATTTAATTTCAAATCTTGGTGGGATTTAGCCTCCTTAAATTAATGATTTCATATTTTGGATTTGTGTGGTGTAATTTTGGGATATTAAGCATAGATAAGTATCAATACAAGGTTCTTTCACTCATATTTTCACCTAGCAATATAACAAGCATTCAAGTATTCATTCCTAAGGAAAGTTTATGAGGTCAGAAGCATTCAAGAGCAATTCATCAAGCATTTGGATCCATCATCATGATTCAAGCATCATATGAAAGATATTCTAGCATCATGTGTGTTTTTGAGCTAACATTTGTGACGTAGGGTTTTGATCCAAGCAAGCATTTCAAGTCAAGATCCATCAAGCATTCCTTTGATTCAAGATCTACATTCAAGCTAGCCATCTCACACAAGTTTGTAGATTTCACAACAAGGGTTTGGTGAGTTGTAACATTGCATGTTGTTCATTCATCATTTCCCTTCATTATTCTATTTCATTCCAAGGTTTAATTGCCAAAAAGGGGTTTGACCAAGGCGAACCCCCATTTACTGATAATAAATAAGTTTTTCCTCTCTTGTGTGCTTGTGACTACAGATTTAGGTTGAAGACTTGAAGATCATTGGAAGTGCAAAGTTGCAAAATTACAAATTTGCATTGCAAAGTTGTCATCTTCATGAAAACTCACCTACAGGCCAGATTTGGAAGTTTCAGGACCTGAGATCTGAGAAGGAGGTGTAGACCTTGAGCCTCAGGATCACATTCAGATATTTCATAAATTAAGAATGGGACTAAGTTTCCACCTAGGGTGTCTTAGTCCTCTCAAAGGTATTTTACAAAGAATCTTTCAGATCCTGTTCTGGCATCCAAAGATTTTGCATTTCCCCCAAAAAACAACAGCCAAACTAAGACAACAGTAAGGGCGCCTTACTTCTCCATAGCACATTTTGACAACATTTTTTCATTTCCAAAATCCTCATCACATTTCTAGACTTTCCAGGTACACATACCCTAACTTGGTGTTACTTAATTTCATCATTTGCATCCTTCATTTAGCTTACATTACTAGGTTTTGTGAGTTGAATGCTAAGTTGTCTTTTCCAAGCTGTTGCTTGGTGGTTAACCCCTCAAAGCTTAAAGAACCCCATCCTAGGTCTTCCTTGTTGATAATTGACTCACCCTTTGGGGTTGATAGTCAATCCAATTTGGATTCTTAAGAAATTATTGAATGGTCGAAGGAGAATAAGGTGGGAACTCCCCCACTCCTATTTTCTTTCTAGTTCATAAATCTTGGTGGTTCTGATGCTCAAGAGACTGCTCTTGCTGCATTCTTTGGAACATTCCATTTGAGGATAAAAAAAAGTTCAAGGATTATAGGTAGTGTTACTGAAAGGTACTCCAAAAATATTAATTTCCTAGTTTCTACAATTTTTTGTCATATGGAAGCTGTTGAATCTAGATTAGTGTGGATATCTGAGTTAGATTATGAAGTGTTTGAGGCTGAGATCGATCATTATGCAAGAATTATTTTGGAAAGCCCTAAGAATCCCAATATAGAAGGTACCTCCGGTAGTGGAACCAGAATAGGGAAGAAGGGAAAGAGTGTTGTCAAACAAGAAGTCGCAAAAGGAAGTGAATCAAAAGAGAGCTCAACATGAGCATGAAAGCATAAACATTCAAGAAGCTTCTAAAGAATTGCAGAAGGTTATTCCGGATGCTAACTTTGATTCATCTATTTCAGTTGTGGAAATTCTCAGAAACATGATTAATTCTTTGAAGGTCTATATCTCCAGACTAGAAGTGCACGTTGAAATCAGGTATGTAGAAGAAAATTTATAAGATATAAAGAAGAAATGTGCAAATGCACATCATAGAGTGATAAAGGAATTGGAGAGTGTACAAGTTTGTGAGGAAGAGGCTCGAGAACTATTTTCTTTCTGCCTAAATTGGCCTGGCAATACACTGAATATAAGAGATGAGATAAGGAAGAGTGAAACCTGAATGAGCACTCAAACAGATATGTACATATTGGTAGAAGATAGAGATAATCAGTGATGGTCCTACATTGTGCAGCTTCAGGAAAAATAATTTTCCCTAGAGGACCAAAGAACAAAAGTGATAGGAAGTTTGTGGCACTCAGAGATATGGTTAAACTTAGGCACATTCTTGTATCTAGTGCTCTTGATAGTATTGTTAATTTTATTAGAGATTAATCTTAGCCCAATACTTTAGCAATTGGTATAGAGTCCTTGACCAAGCTTGAACTATTACACAAGACTCTTGTAAGTGCAAAAGGTGTATGGGAAGAAGGCAAATCTTCATGAAAGGGAACCTTGGAGAATCTCAAAGGTTCCTCATCTTCAGGTTGATTCAACTCTTTGTGTTCATATCCTTTTTGCTAATTCTTAATGCAAACACATATATACTAGACCCTATCCCTTTCCATTGATGTCAAAGGGGGAGAGATAAAGATAGATAGAGTAAATTTTTTTTTTTTAGAAGAATAGTTTTGAAAGGGGGAGTATTCACTTGCCTTATACTAGAAAAATGTTTTTTTTGACATGCATGTTACCATCAATGCCAAAGGGGGAGATTGTTGGAATTATGGAGCCTTGCAACATGAGCATGAAGTGCATATGGATTATGTTGGTTGTTCCTATGTTGTTATTGATGTCAACATGGTGACAACTGTATGGGAAGCTTGCTTAGTTAACTGAAAGTTTTTCTCTACCGGTAGTGTTCATTTGTGATGAACTAGTGCGTTGGTTTTTCAGTTTGGAATTCACCGCAAGAAAAGATACAACTCTAATCTCTTAACCATGTTATTATGTCTCATTCAGACAGATATATCCTGGATCTTGAGAAGTTTTGTGTGGTGAGTAGAAAGTTATCATTGACAAAGTTTACCTTTGTATTCTACTATTGTTTCTCTACTCAGCATATCAATGTGGGAGGCTTCACATTTTCTCAAGGAGAACATTCTAATGTTGTGGTTCTAATGGTAGTCTCTATGATGGTAGTATGACGAGAAATTGGTGTAATATCAGATCCCGAAGGTGTTTGCTTTGAGGATTGTATGTTGGTTTGGAGTTTCTATGGATTAAGTCCTAGTCTTGGCAACCTAACGTATGACATACACTAAGGAGACTAGTTATAATTTATGGATGTTCGATGACTTGATATAATGCACTACATGGACAAAAAAAATTTAAAATCATATATGGTGCTGAAAAGAATGTTTTGATTATTTTGCTTTCATCTAATTAGGTCAACCTAATTGATGAGTGAGATATACTTGCATATATATATATAAGATTATTTAAAGAAGAAAGAGAGAGGGTGTGTGGTTTGTGGAGAAGAAGTCGATTGAAATCCCAAGACCCCACCATCTAGGGCGAAGCCCACCACCTTACAGAGAAACACTATTGAACCTAGCTTTTAACCGCACTATCCTATATTCCAACCCCCTGGGGGGGCCCTCTCGAGGGGGCTAGATTAATTGGATATAGAGATGGGCCCTAAGGTGGTTGGGAGCTTGTGAATATGGAAGGAGAAGAAAAAGAAGTATGGTGAAATGTGAAGAGGATCAAGGGATGAGTGAAGATGAGAGTGTCAATGCTTTATCAGTTGAGGATCAAAACATAATTGTTGAGTGATTGTTGTGAGAGGTAGTACTTCTTATTCAAAGCTTCATTGGAACTGAACCCTACACACATAAGGTGTATTCTATCAATTCATACTTTTGGCAGTGAGCCACAATCTTTGTATCTTGGTGGTTAGCCATCTGTTGTATTTAGGCTGTGAGCCTTTCAAGGACATCGAGTCTTGGCAGTGAGCCCTATAATATCTTGTATCTGGATATAATATATTGTGAGTTAATCCTCACCGTGGTTTTTCCCATTTTTGGTTTTCCATTTAAAAATCCTGGTGTTCATGTGTGTTGATGGATTGATTTGTTTCTATGTTCTCTCTTGCTAATTTAGTCAAAATCGTGATAATGTTTAGATGGATTTTGTTTGAATGGCTTTGTGGAATATTGGTTCACCCCCCCCTCTTAGTATTCTGGATATTCAACAATTGGTATTAGAGCTTGGTTCCTCTAATGGAGCCTAACAACTTGAGGAAGGTCCCATAGTTTGAATATAAGAAATTTTTTCCTCCAAAAGTGATCTCTGTTGGATATTCAGAAGAAATTGAAGATATGAAGAATAAGCTGAAGGAAGCAAATGATTGTATCAAAGATCTAAGAAGATATGAAGATGCCCATGATCAGTTGAGGAGAGAACGTGATGAGATCACCATATTGCTACAACAATTGGGAGAAGTGAAAATAATTGAAGTTTTTCAGCAAGTTAAAATTCAAGAGAAAATGAATGAATGTGTCAATTTTGAGTAAGAAACATAAATCTTGAGATTAGATCTAGAAAAAGCAAGAAGATTTGAGGATAAATTTAAGGTAAGCTCTACAATGCTTGATGAATTGATTATTTCATAGAGACTGGTGATGAAAAAAAATGGTTTAGGGTTTGAAGAAGGTCAAAGTTCAAAAGCGAAGCAATCTTATGACAAGAAGACTCGGTGAAAAGATGGATATATCAAGAACATAAGAAGCAATTCCGGAAAGACTCCCATCAGACAACCTAATGCTCAAAGGTACTTTTCTTTCAATGGTGTTTGTCATTCCTACAATAAATTTGGTCATAGGGCAAAGGATTGCAAAAGTAGAATGAATTATACTCTATCATTCTTAGGAAAATGTTTTAAGTGCAAGAAGTTTGGACATAAGGTTAATCAGTGTGAAAATAGATTAAATAAAAGAAATTATGGAAGGAAGAATGTTGTTTGTTGTGATTGCATCAATCCGAAACATCTTGCTAATAATTGTAGAAAGAGAAAAGATAACTATCTGGCAAAGAAGCATGAACCAATCATTAATCCAGAAGAAGTAAAAAAGGAGATGAAAAGAATTTGGAGAAAGGAAGGAGAATTCAAGCAAGTTGAATCAGAATCACCAGTTTTATCTGTGCTGACTTCTGGTGTAGATACGCCCATCAATTTTTGAGTCCAACAATGACTAAGGGGGAGCAATCATCAGAAAATTTAATAAGCCCCATCATCGATACTTATGTCACATCATGACATAAGTTTATTTAATATGGTAAAAAATTCAAGGAATTCTTCAGTCACATGTTTGAAGAATGAAGTTTGCAAAATTTGAAAGGATGGAGGCGCACACAATTTTTTAGGCGATTTACTTGCAATTTGAAGCATTAATTGCAAAAGCATTTAGAATGAAAGAAATAGATTCATATGTTTCAAGGAAATCATACTCAAAAGGCATATGCATTTTTGAAGAAGCGTGCAAAGGAAGTTTGGAGAAATCAATGTAATTTAGAGTTTTAGGGTTTGAAGGGAAAAGAGATCGAAGTGGATTCAAAGCATGCTTTGAAAGCTGGATATCTATCCTATTCTTCATTGGCAATTACAGAGGTATTCTTGCTTGCACAATCTTTCACCTTTTTTACCATGGATAATTCAAAGGTTGTGAATATTTTAGATAGAGTGCAAGTCAATTTGAGGAATCATTTGAAAAAATTGTCATAAGAGTTAGTTGGTGCATTCTCTTGCATTCCTCCTAGAGTGTTGCCCACTGAAGATATCTATACATTCATGTATAGTGAGATAGAGGAAATGTCACCAATTCAGTTAAGTATTCTATGGAAGAATGAATTGGAAGAAAACTATGATGCTTACAAAATGTTAGTGGAGAAGAATTTGGATGTTTGGTGGAAAGCCCTTCTGTTTGAATTCGACAGGAAGTATATTCAAATAGTTTTGAGCAAGATTCATGATGAATCATTGTGGATTGATGAAGCATATTTGATTACCAGAGAAGAAATTAGAGATGTAACTGGTTTGTGTTCCTCCAAACCAGTTCAAAGGCTATGAATGAACAAGAGATAATTGAGGTTACTGGTGAAACCCTCGAAGGGAAAGAGCTTATTTTGAGAACAATTGAAGATGTTGTCATTAGGTATGCTATGATGGTAATTGGTCACAAAGTTTGTCTACTAGCAATGACCTCACAGTTTCTACTACTGCTATTCACACTACTATTGATATGGTTAGAAGAGGTATGGATTATGACCTGTGTGAGCTACTTCAAATACATCTTTTGAAGAACTTGAAGGAAATCAAGAAGAGCAAGAAGAATACATTCTGGTACATAAATTTGATTGTCTATTTACTCTTTTACTTCTTGAAAGAATTACCGGTAATAGGAAGGATAGAATGGACAAATACAAAACCTATTCTCCATCAGATCAGGAATTTCATAATAAATCTTTGTGGTTTGAATGCTCAAGAGACTATTCTTGCTGCATTCTTTGGAACATTCCAAATGAGGATGAACAAAAATCAAGGATTCTAGGAAGTGTTACTAAAAGGTACTCCAGAAACATTAATTTCCTAGTTTCTACAAATTTTTGTCATATGGAAGCAGTTCAATCTAGATTAGTGTGGATATCTTCAAGTTAGATTATGAAATGTCTGAGGCTGAGATTGAACATTATGCAAGAATTCTTTTGGAAAGCCCTAAGAATCCTAATGTAGAAGGTAACTCCAATAGTGGAACCAAAACAAGGAAGAAGAGAAAGAGTGTTGTCAAACAAGAAGTGGTAGAAGGAAGTGAATCAGAGAGAGCTCAACATGAGCATGAAAGCATAAACATTCAAGGAGATTTGAAAGAATTGTAGAAGGTTATTCCTAGTGCTAACTTTGAATTATCTGTTTTAGTTGTGGAAAATCTCAAAAACATGATTAATTCTTTGAAGGTCTATATCTCCGAACTAGAAGTGCATGTTGGAATCAGGTCTGTAGAAGAAAATTTAGAAGATATCAAGAAGAAATGTGCAAATGCACATTTCAGAGTGATAAAGGAATTGGAGAGTGCACAGGTTTGTGAGGAAGAGGCTCAGGAATTGCTTTCTTTTTGCCTAAATTGGCCTGACAGTACATTGAATATAAGAGATAAGGAAGAGTGAAACCTAGATGAGCACTTAAGTAGATACGTGCAAATTGGTAGAAGATATAGATAATTAGAGATGGTCCTACATTGTGTAGCTTCAGGACAAATTCTTTTCCCTGCAGGACAAAATAACATAAGTGATTAGGAAGTTTGTGGCACTTAGAGATATGGTTAAACTCAGGCACATTCTTGTATCTAGTTCTCTTGAAAGCATTGGTAATTTATTAGAGGTTAATATTGCCCCCAAATACTTTAGTAGATGGTATAGAGTCCTTGACTAAGCTTGAACTATTACACAAGACTCTTGTAAGTGTAAAAGGTGCATGGGAAGAAGGCAAAGCTTCATGGAAGGGAACCCTAGAGAATCTCAAAGGTTTCTCGTCTTCCGGTTGATTCAACTCTTTGTGTTCATATCTTTTTGGCTAATTCTTGATGCATACACATATATACCAGAAACTATCCTTTTCCATTTATTTCAAAGGGAGAGAGATATAGATAGAAAGAGTAAAAAACATTTTTTTTGAAAAGAATAGTTTTGATTGGGGGAGTATTCAGTTGCCTTGTATTAGAAAAATGTTTTTTTTAACATGCATGTTGCCATCAATTCCAAAGGGGGAGATTGTTGGAATTATGGAGCCTTGCAACATGAGCATGAAGTGTATATTGATTGTGTTGGTTGTTCCTGTGTTTTCATTGATATCAACATGGTGACAACTGTACGAGAAGCTTACTTGGTTAACCAAAAGTTGTTCTCTACTGGTAGTGTTCTTTTGTGATGAACCAGTGCGTTGGTTTTTGAGTCTGAAATTCACCACAAGAAAATATGTGACTCTAATCTCTTAACCATGTTATTATGTCTCATTCAGACAGATATATCCTAGATCTTGAGAAGTTTTGTGTGGTGAGTAGGAAGTTATCATTGACAGAGTTTACCTCTGTATTCTACTGTTGTTTCTCCGCTCAACATATCAATGTGGGAGACTTCACATTTTCTTAAGGAGAACATTCTAATGCTGCAGTTCTAATGGTAGTCTCTATGATGGTAGTATGATGAGAAATTGATGTAATATCAGATCTGGAAGGTGTTTTCTTTGAGGATTGTATGTTGGTTTGAAGTTTTTGTGGATTGATTCCTAGTCTTAGTCGACCTAACGTATGACATACACTGAGGAGACTAGCTATACTTTATGGATGTTTGCCGACTTGATATAATGCACTACATGGAAAAAAATGTTTTTAAATCATATATGGTGGTGACAAGAGTGTTTTGATTATTTTGTTTCATCAAATTGGGCCGATCTAATTGATGAATGAGATATACTTGCATATATATAAGATTCTTTGAAGAAGAAAGAGAGAGGGTGTGTGGTGTGTGGAGAAGTGTAAAGGTGTGAATATGGAAGGAGAAGAAAGAGAAGTATGGTGAAGTGCGAAGAGGATCAAGGGATGAGTGAAGATGCGAGCCTAAATGCTTTATCAGTTGAGGATTAGAACAAAATTGTTGAGCGATTGCTATGAGAGGCAATACTTCTTATTCAAAGCTTCATTGGAACTAAACCATGCACACAAAAGGTGTATTCTATCAGTTCATACTTTTCGTAGTGAGCCGCAATCTTTATATCTTGATGAATAGCCATCTTTTGTATTCAGGCTGTGAGCCTTTCAAGGACAGTAAGTCCTGGCAGTGAGCCTTGTAATATATTATATCCAGATATATTATATTATGAGTTAATCCTCATTGTGGTTTTTTCCATTTTGGGTTTTCCACGTAAAAATCCTGGTGTTCATATGTGTTGGTGGATTGATTTGTTTCTATGTTCTCTATTGTTGATTCAGTTAGAATTATGATAATGTTTAGATGGATTTTATTTGAATGGATTTATGGAACACTAATTCACCCCCCTCTCAATATTCCAGATATTCAACAGTAACATGATCATTTCCAATGGAAATGTGACTAAGAAACTAGTCCTCTATCCTTTTGCCCAATTGCATGCAGGTTTGAAGCAAACTGTATGGCCTTCCTTAGATGAGGAAGGCCAGTACTCCTTACAAACTTTGATGACTATTGAATGCAGTTGCTTGCTAGAAAAAAAAGATGAAGATGAATTGATTGAAAATATCATGTAAAATAATTATGGCAGGGGCTCGCAACAACATGAATGTCTAACATGTTTGCAAGATCCCCTACAAAACATAATTCCTGCCAATACATCTAAATCTATTTCTCAAATTTGCTAGATGTAGGATTCATATATCCAATCTCTTCCAGTCAATGGATGTCTCCACTAGTGATTGTACCTGAGAAAGGAGGGAAATGCAGAGTGTGTGTAGACTACCATGAGTTGAATGCAACAACTAGGAAATATCACTTTCCCCTTCCATTCATTGACCAAGTACTAGATTCACTAGCATGCATGTAATATTTCTCCTTTTTGGATGGTTTTAGTGGATACAAATAGATTAAGATAGCCCCAAAAGACAAGACAAGATAACCTTCATGTGTCCTTGGGGTAGATATGCTTACTCTGTCTTATCATTGGGGCTGTGTAATGCACCTGCCATTTTCTAAAAGGAAATATTGAGCATGTTCTTAGATTTTGCTCATGATTCCATGGAGGTTTACATGGATGATTTTTCAACTTATGGGAATACCTACAAAGAAGTACTTACCAATTTGGAGAAAGTACTACAAAGATGTCAAGATCATCACCTATCTTTGAGTCATGGAAAATGATTCATGATTATGATTGAGAGAGTTGTTTTGGGACATTTTGTGTCCAATAAAGGAATATAAGTTGTTCCCAACAAAATTGAGATAATATCAACCCTGCCTATACCCCAGAAACAAAAGGATGTTTTGAGATAATATCAACCCTGCCTATACCCCAGAAACAAAAGGATGTTAGAAGCTTCCTTGGCCATGATGGGTACTATAGGAGATTCATACAAGATTTTAGTAAACTTACAACCCAACTATTTGTCTTATTATCTAAGGATGTAGAGTTTGAATAAATAGTTGCTTGTCAACATTCCTTTGAAGATCTCAAGGCAACATTAACCAAGACCCCTATATTAAGAGGACCAAACTAGAATATACCTTTCCATATCCATACAAATGCTTCTAATTTTGTAATAGGAGTTGTGCTAGGACAAAATGATGGAAACCTTGAGTATTCCATTTATTATATCGATAAAAACTTTTAATGGGTAGAACTCAACTATATAATGGCTAAGAAGGAAATGTTAGCAATGGTTCATGAAATCAACAAGTTCAGACACTACATTACAGGGTATTCTATATTCATACATATTGATCACACAACAATAAGGTAACTAATGAACAAACCAATAGTTGGTAGTAGGCTTGTGAGGTGGTTACTACTACTTGAGGAGTTTGATATAATTATTATGGACAAGTTGGGAAAAGCCAACGTGGTAACAAATTTCCTCTCTAGATTGCCAACCAAATTACATGAAGATGTTGTAGATGATTAATTTCCACATGAGCACCTATTTTATCTCTCTTTGCATACACCTTGGTATGGAGACATAGCCAACTATCTGATAGTAGGGAAAACACCACCACATCTCTCACCAAGGGAGAGGAGGTAATTAGTTTAGAAAATTTTTCCTTACTCATGGATAGTAGGGTATTTGTTCTACATAGGGCCTGATAACATAATGAGGATATGCATCAGAGAAGATGAAGTATATGATATCCTTAGAGCATTGTCATGATGAACCTTGTGAGGGACACTTTACAACAAAAAGTACAACTCTTAAGATTTTGAATACTGGCTATTATTGACCTACACATCATAAATATGCAGTCAATGACACTAGGAGCTATGATAGATGTCAAAGAATGGTAATACCAACAAAGACATATGAGATGCTATTACAACCACAACTAGTAGTAGTACCATTTGATAAATGGGGACTTCCTCAACATCAATAACAAATAATACATATTGGTTTGTACATATTACCTTACCAAATGGGTGGAAATTAGAGCTTTGTAGTTTGCAAGAGATGTGAATGTGGGAAAATTTCTCTATGAAGATATATTCATAAGATATAGTGTCCCTAGAGAAATTTTCACATAATAGGGGCCACAATTTACATAAGATTTGATCACAAAACTAGTCGAGAATATGAGATCAAACATAAAATGTCTACACCCTATCACCCTCAAGCAAATGGTCAAGTGGAGGTCAAAAATAGAGAAATTGAAGATATCCTCACAAATACCATATAACTCCACAAGAAGGATTGGGCAACTAGGTTACCTGAAGCAGTTTGAGCTTACAAGATAACCTGGAAGAAAATAATAAGTTTTACACCATATGAGTTAGTATATGGTAAAAATGCAATAATTCCAATAGAATTTGAATACAAGACTCTGAGGACAATAGTCGAATTGGGCATGGAATTATCAGCAACATAGAAAGAGAGGTTACACAACCTCAATGTATTAGATGAAATTAGAATCAAAGCCATACACCATACTAAAATCATCGAAAAACAAAGGATGCACTAGCATGACCAGTGTATTAAAACCAAGAAATTCAATGTAGCTAATTGGGATTTACAATATTCAATTTAAGGTACAAAGATTACAAATGCAAATTACAAACTAGATGGCTTGGGCCATATGAGATTAAAATAGTTTTATCCAAATGGAGTAGTTTAGTTACAACAATTGATGATGTAAGGTTTTCATTGCTAGTTAATGGCCATAAATTGAAGCTCTACAAATGACCATTATAGAAGGATGACTTCATTTTATCACCGTAACATCAATTTGAACCACAAATACAAAATTCATTAACAGTAGCAAGTATTTCTTTTGAAGTATCAATAAATGAGCAGCACAATTTGCCCACTGAGATTTTGTACTTGTATAATTTATTCACATATCTCAAATGCACACACTGCATAAGTGATATTTGACAATCTTCGTTTTCTAAACTAGTAGCAAAAGTAGTAGGGTCCTGCTACATCACGTCACTAGGCGATAAAGCTACAAAAGAGACATGTTACTACATGATCCCGTAGCACTTATTTGTCAGTGATTCCACAAACTCTCATATCAATTGCATTTCCATCACTTCATAACGTATCCTTTCACACATGCATCAATATATATTACACTTCATTGCATGCAACCTATTTCTTCCATACACATGTAGTCATCCTACCACCTTTTTTGATTCCATCGTATCATGCAATTAATCTCATTTCACCAATATCTACTCTCTGTAGCCTTTTTCATCCATAATTTTCCACGTGTCACACATATGTTGTCATTAATTTTAAACTATCACTACACAAAGTTCATCACAATCACGACATGCCACTTCAAGTCAAGCTACAAGCGACATTCAACTACTTCACATGAGTTTAATTTCAATTCAACCTATTCCTACAGGTACACTAGGCATTAATTTATCATAATTAACATTGAAGATTGTTGATTTTATGCATATTTATCATTCATTCATGCATGCCAAATACCATGATTGATTTTCCATTACTTCTAATTTATATCTCTGCCCAAACTGTACACACTAAGTGAAGACACTTAGTAACTTTAGTTGAGGGGAGGGGTATTCATGATTAGTCCTTAGTTTTATTGATTTTCAAAACTCTCTACAAACCTTTCCACTATTTTATTTTCCTCCATTTTCAAAAGACACGGAGTTTAAAGGAGAGGAGTGCATTTGTGTGACACAACATACAAGCATAGTAGAAGTTGTATAATTGGGGTGGCAAAAAAGGAATAGGATAAATCAAAATTGTGAAGTGACTGCAAATTACTGAAGCATTGTGATGGGTGTGATATCATACACGGGGAACCAACAACATATAACATGTTGTTGGAAGACAGATAATGCTTTTCTATCTTCTAGCAAGCTGGCTGGTTGGATTATTTCTTAAGGCTTACAAAATTCAATGAGGTAATGACCCAACAATTTGTCAACACATTGAAAAATGATGAGGCAATTGTTAGGAGTCTAAAGGTAGATGCATTAGAGGCAATTGCAACTGAAGTATTAGGTTTTCCAAGAGTAAGAGAGGAGTTTCCAGTCAAAGTGAATGCCATTACAGCAAGGAATGAATTCTCCTTGCCAGGATAAAATCTAGACTCTTTCTTAGATTATCATCTAGTATATGTGGTTTACACGTGAAAAAGGAAATAAAGCATAAACTATAAAATAGGGAAAAATATTAAATCTAGAACTAAATTGTTACAAGTACTTTTAGCTTAACATTGTGATTAGTTAACTGTTAAAACTAAACTCTGTAATTAACTAACACTAATAACTTTTGCTTCTAACTACTTGACTCACTCTAGAGGACAACACTTTGAGACAAAATAGAACATAAATCCTAAGACAAGATCTTATTCATATACAGGAATTGAGGAATCTAATTGAGATGAATGTAATAGTGAAAGCATCTAATGTAACAAGAGAAATTAAGGTGGAGAAAATTTACCTTGAGTGGCCATTGTTCAAGTTATTGTATCCAAGGAGTAAAATCAAATATAAACTCCTTGAATCAACTGAACATAACGATAAATTGAAACATCTTCATTGCATATGACTAGATTTCTCAATCTGACAAGAATCTTCACAAATTTCTCATTCATGAATGCATAATAAGAAATTAACAAAATACTGTTTTTGTAATGGAAAACTATTTCTATCAAAACATATCCTCATGCTATATATACTCCTCAACCACCAATCCAAATATATAGGTTTAGGGGAGGTTTATTGGAATAAGGACTCAAAGAAAAATTAAATGCAAATTACTACTCTCGTGTATAAAATAGAGGGACAAAGTTTGTGCAACTGAAAAGATGGAAGAAGACAATTAGGATTGGAAATCTATCTTAAATAGCATAATAGAGACGTGTACTATGAGAATAGTCACGTTGGCTTCCTAACCATTGCAAGACTCCTTTCTTTAGTTGCCTTACTAAATGGTTTGGTGATTCACAATCGAGCTCATCAATGGATGTTTCCATTTCTGCAATTTCCATGTTCCTAGCATTTTGGAATCTCCCCTGCATTTTTTTCTAAATCCAACAATGATGACGAACCAAGGTAAAATATCTGAGTTAACCTTGTAGCAATCATCTTGCACCATGACTAATTTTCCTAACATAAGTCTAATCACTTCCAAAATAAGATGATTCAGAGATTTAAAGACCACATTTAGTCTCTGATCTGAAATGTGACCCAAAAAGAAAATTTCTTTCTCTCACATACCAAGCAAATGGGGGTATCCATCTCCAACTTTCGAGTCAAGAAATCATAGCTTTATTTTTTGATGCACTAACCAAAAGATTGTATCACATTTAAATATTATATTTGCTTCATTATGTAAGAGTAAAATGTTATGAATAACCTTCAACAATTAAGATAGGTATGACTTAAGATCTATTGCTATGCAAAAAATAAATTCTTACGTATGCTATTTCTTAATGATTTTAGAGTTGCTGGCAATCTGTGAAAAAACATAGAAACGTGAACAACTTCTTTCAAAATATATCTTATCAAAATATCAAAGCAAATCAACTTGTCTCAAAATTCCATAAAATCTCAATTACACCCTCAAAGTATGCAAAGATGAAAGATGTTTTAGTGATTGACTATACATACCAAAAATTGCTCAACAATCAGTCATAGAGATTTAAGTCATTTTTGGGGCCTTCACGTTGTTCAAGAAAGCCAAGTACTTTTCAAGTAATAGCATATTATAGGTTTAAATATTTTTCGTATTTGTAGAGGGTTATTTTGTACATTTAATAATATATTTAAGGGCATATAATAATAGCAAAACACCAATGAAAATTGTTTAAGATCCAAATTGATACTTGTACCTTTCAAACAATTAGGAATTATAATTTTTTGAGATTAAATAAAATATATTTATGTCAAAATTTGAACATGTGACATTTTTAAGGCAAGCTCTTGGTTAAAAAGATTCATGTACACTATTATTATATATTATATTATATAGCACAAAAGTATAAATATTATGTCAATGATTATATTGTTGTAACTAGAATTTTTTATTTTTTGTATACTATATTATGTAATATTTATATCTAATATATTATTTTATATTTAATAGTGTAAAATAATATTATAATAATATAATATTATTATTTATTATTAGATATTGTTATGTTAATAATATAATATTCCCCCAATTCACATATACCTCAAAATCTCGAGCGCCACTATGGGATATAATAAATAATTTTATTTTTTTTTAACATTTTGTAGCCATTGGCTGTTGCTTTTTCATAGCTCTTCCTTGCTCTTACTTGTTCTTTTTTTATAAGTAGGAGGTATTTTCCACAGCATGTCAAATTGTGATATTGCTATCAAGATTCCACAGGTATGTTCCTTTTTTGTGTAAGCTTACTTGTATCATAAGGCCATGTGTGTGGTTCATGGTCTTCTCCCAGAGTCTCTCCCATGTCTTATCGATGGCGACATCTCCAAAATTTATGTTCATTTCATAAATTTCTTGCCTATATTTCTAATAGGCTTCTATTTTTTTGATACTCCATTCATCCTTGAGAAGCGCTGCTCTGAGGCCATGATTCATTAATGTTGTAGGATCATAGGATCTTATGCTCTTGTAAAATGTTTCTCATGGGCCAAGAGATTGAGCTAGTATTTGCTCAAGCTCAATATACATATCTGGAGATTCAACAATCGGTGAATGGTTCCTTTCAAACAATGGTCAATTATAGTGGAAAAAATGTGTTCGACAACTTTAGTCTACTGATATTACCATCAGGATCAAAATTCTAGTGATCATTGATTAGGTCGAGGCCCAAGTCTGCAATTTTTTGTCTTAAAAAGTGTTGAGCTTGTCTTTTCACCATTGTAATGCTTCTGTTTTAAAATGGAAGATTGTACACTACCTTCTTCCTCCTACCTTCTCCATACTTGGAGTCTACCACATTGAGCTTTCGAGCCAACTCTATGGCTAGGATGTGCTCTATTAATAATTTAGGCAATCTGAGTGGTTCATCTTTGAAGCCTTGAACGCTGATCATTATATAATGGGCACTGAAGAACCAATCACACAAAATAGGAGAACCAATCATCCAAATTCCTTTATTTTCATGTATTCTAGAACTAAATTCATCTGGACTAATATCAATTAATGTTGGTGCCATGAATCTCTCAGAGAACTTGTAATAATCCACAGTGACCGAAAGAAAATGCATCTAGACTGAAACTGGGACGACTCTTTGCAAATTCACAAACTTGTCCACCATACTCAAGTACATATCATGCTAGAATAACGATGTGTTTGATAAAGCATCAAGTGCAAAAGAAAGGGTCCTAGTACCTAAAAATGTGCTTGTGGTTGAAATTGACTAGCTAAGAATATAGTCGTTCTACAATGACATCAACGAAGTCCATCTTGTATACTTTCTTTTTGCTAATTGTTTTCAATCTAAGAATTATATCCAATTGAAATTCATGTGCCTCTAATCAATATCAATGCCCAAAAAAAGTTAGCATTGACACGACATCTTCCACGGTATCAGACAAATTCAAGGTTGACAATTCACCATTGAAAAATTCACTGTTAACAATTCACCACGGGAAAATTTATCATCATGACAAATCTCAAGGAAAATTCACCACCAACAATTTACCACCATTGAAAATTTATTGCAAACTTTTAATGTGATGAATTTTCCATGACGGTGAATTGCTAGTGGTGAATTTTCCTTGAGGTGAATTTGTCATGGCGGTGAATTTTCCCGCGATGAATTGTTGGCAATGAATTTTCTGACTGTGAATTGCTGGAAATGAATTTTCCTAGAGCCATCTTCCACATCATGTCTAAAACTTGAGGTTGCGATGGGGATAGGAGGCAGTTTTGTATTGGCTGGGTCTGAACAAAGCTCAACATTTAGGAAATGGAGCTGCTTATCACTGGTATGCCAAAGTTATTGCAAATTTATATAATTATAGATATTAGTAGCAGGGTCATATTCTATTTGCAACATCTCCCTTATTACCTGTACATCAATGAATATGTTGAGCTTTCTCCCTGTAATGGTTCTGTTACTTGGGTTGTAGTGTTCTACATACATCTCCACTAATTCAGAATAAGGGTGAACCATCAAAACCATATACTGTGCAAGCATTGAGGTCTATAACCTGACTCCAAAGCTGTCTAAATCTTTGACTTTGAGCTTGTGGATCATTCATGCATGTGATCCTTCCCTTATATTCTTAGGATTATTTAATAGTACTGGGTTGAAAAAGTTATCTTGAGAATCAAAGACCAATGTTAGATCTCTGTTGTGGAATTTTTGTAGCTGTGTGATGTTTAGGACAACTAGCTTTGGTTGAGTAGGAGCTACAGCGTAAGACTTTTGTTCTTTAGGTCTAGTGCAAGTTTTTTCTCAGAATTATATTCTTGTCGATCTATGATGATTTCTATCAACCATCAACAATTCACCGCCATAGAAAATTCATCGCATTAGAAGTTTGTGATTAATTTTCAGTAGTGGTGAATTGCTGGTGGTGAATTTTCCTTGAGGTGAATTTATCATGACGGTGAATTTTCCTACGGTGAATTGTTGACTTTGAATTTTTCGTTGATGAATTACTGGTGATGAATTTTCCGATGCCAAATTACAAATGGCTACAATTTAAATTGTAGAACAATTTACTCAACTTTGAAAAAGATACAAACTACTCTTCTCTATTCGATAATGTTCTTAACTTTACTTGAAGGTTACCATTTTTAATTGCTAACAATATTTATGAAGTGCTTTTGGTTTATGCAAATTTATGATTTTAAGCTTGACCTTAGTATTTATTAATATTCATACATGTAGCCTCAAAAAGGTTTACTAGCACAAATTTCAAAGGTTTTCCATCATGATTGAATCATTAGTGCAACTTCTCCATTAACTAATAATATCAAAAGTTATTCACTAATTTTTTGATGCGATTTCAACTTCCAAAACAATGTTGAAGAATACACACTTGAAATCTATATCAACTCCTATTAATGAAACTCATGCAACTTGCAGTAAGTTTTTCTAAAACTGGCAATTCTTGCATGCATTCGCTAGGTAACTCTAAAACCTTCACATTTAGGAGTTTAGCCCATGTCTAATCTATTTCACTTTTTGTTCTAATTTGATGGTCATCTCCTCGATTTGTTTCTAAAACATTAAGTGCCTCGGTGAAGTATTTAGCCCATATGTTAAGTGCCTTGCTCATTCTTTGAATCTATCAGCATTGTTCCAATCTATTTTGAATGAATGTGTCATGCTAATATTTTATTACACAAGCTTTCTTTTTCGTATATTCATTTTTACTATTTCATTTTAGATTTTGACATTACAAAATGACAACATTTGTTCTTAGTATATATCACATGAACTTATTATAGGGACTAGACATGAAGTTGAGATTGTACGAAATATGGTCAACTATTAGGTCATAAATTTTTTGTCCCACAAACTACACTAAAAGTGAAATAATTATTTAATTAGATGTGTTAGCATCATATTAAATTTCATTTAAAAATAGGCAAACTCTCAAATGTTCCAATGAAGATTTAAACTATGTAATTTATGTTACTAAACCTATTTAATTAGCAGAATAAAATCTAATAAATTCCTAAAAGCTTAATTGAATTTTATGTCAACATATAAGAACAACATGACAACTCTCTGGAAGTAGGTATCATAAGATGATGATTTGATAAAGCACACAACAAAAAACATATATGTGATCAATGAAACTCCAATTCACAAGAGAAAACATGTACTTGGCCCATGATAAGGTTAATCCCATATTACAAAAAAACCCCAAGCACTAACAAAATGAAAGTAATATCTAATATTTTTTGTATTTATTATATCCCATGTAATGCAACAAGCTCACCCTCTCGACCTATTAGAAAAAATTGCAAAACGTTGACAAAAATACATTAATAGTTAATTTTTTAATATTTATTATAATTATAAATAGCTATAATATTACTAATATTATTAATATGATTTTATCTTAGAAAATTACTATTTTTTAGGTTTATCCAATATCAAATTGAATGAAATGTTATCTTAAAAACTTGATGCCATATATATATTTTTTTTCTACTTGTAAATTGGGGGTAGCCTACTTTTTTTTATTAATATCAACCAAATTTTACAAAAGTATAGTTTATCCTCTTTGTTATGTGTAGGGTATACCTACTTGATACAAATAACAATGTCTTGTATTCCACCTATTTATACTATTACATTATATAAAAGAAAAAAATCTAATCCACCGATATTATTTCTTTTTTATATACATTTTTTTTGTTTTTATCTTCTTTTTGCTACCTCCTCGTTGTTTATGAATTGTTTCATCCAAGAGAAATCATGAAATCCCTCCAAATTAGTCACCTTTTCCAAGAAAGCACATCCCTTTCTTGCTTTCATTTGATCCTCAACCATAGAGCTTTCTTTGAAATTGGAGAGGAACTTCAACCACAATATAGTTTTGTATCCATTCAAAACCTTGTGAATGTCTTTTAGGCTTGGAATACCAACACGCAAATGAGTTACCATCACTACATCCTCTAGACTTCCTAGGAGGTTAGACTTGACCAAATTTCTTGATAACTTGAGCAACATATCCTTTGCCTCTCCTAAATCCAATAATGACACAACAAACTAAGACAAAGTATCTGAGTTAACCCTATAACAATCATCCCACACCATGAATTCTTCTCCTAACATAAGTCTAATCACTTTCAAAATAGGACAATTCAAAGATAATGACCACATTTAGTCTTTGATCTGAAATGTGACCCAAAAAAGAAAAATTCTCTTTGTCGCATACCAAGCAAATGGGTGTATCCATCTCCAACTTTTGATTCAAGAAATTATAGCTTTCTTTTTTTATGTGCTAACCAAAAGACTGTATCACATTTAAATATCATCTTCACTACATTACGTATGAGTGAAGTGCTATGAATAACCTTTAACAATCAAGTTAGATATATGACTCATGATCTATTGTTGTGAAACAAATAAATTCTTACGTATGTTATTTCTTAATGATTCCAGAGTTGTTGGCAATCTACGAAAAAGCATATAGAAAAGTGAACAACTTCTTTCAAAATAAATCTTGTCAAAATATCAAAGAAATCAACTTGTCTTGAAATTCAATAAAACCTTAATTACATCCTTAAAATATGCAAAGTTGGAAGATGTTTTAATGATTGACTACACATACCAAGAATTGCTCAACAATCCTTCACAAAGATTCAAATCATTTTTGGGGTCTTCACATTGTTCAAAATAGAAAGTACTTTTCAAGTAATAACATACTATAGGTTTAAATATTTTTTGTATTGATAGAGGATTATTTGTACATTTAATAATATATTAAGGACATAATAATAGTGAAACATTAGTGAAAATTATTTAAGATCCAAATTGATATCTATACCTTTCAAGCAATTAGGAGTTACGATTTTTAGAGATTAAATGAAATATATTTATGTCACAATTTGTACATGTGATATTTTAAAGGCAAGTTCTTGGTTAAAGGGATTGATATACTATTATTATATATTATATTATATAGCAAAAAAGTATAAATATTATGTTAATGATTATATTCTCACAACTATAATTTTTTATTATATATATATATATATAAATTATATTATACAATATTTATATAATATAATATATTACTATAAATTTAGTACTATAAAATAATAATAATATATTATTATTTATTATTAGATATTGTTATGTTGATAGCTCACAATGTTTACTATTCCCCCTTGATTCACACATGCCTCAAAATATTGACCTTGAGCCACTATGGGATATAATAAATATAAAAAATATTGTTAATATTTTATTATTCATAGTATCTAATTATTATATTATTATACACTATTATTTATTATATTAAATTCATGTTAGCTAACGATCTTCAATATACATCGCTGGTACAATCTTGTGAGGTTGTAGGAAAGTAAAGTTTAAATAAAATATTCTATTTCCCATAATCTTTCCTTATCGTGCACGACTCACAAAGATTGCCATAAGACAACCTTGCACCATTGTGGGAAACTCACTATGTGGCATTTGTTTGCTTCTTCTCTCAATGTTTAACAATTTTCATGTCTTTTTAAATGTTTTAAATTAGCCACAATCGTTGATTCAACACCACACCAAAAATTTCTCAACAATTCATCATAGAGATTCAAGTAATTTTTGGGGCCTTCATGTTGTTCAAGAAAGCCAAGTACTTTAAATTAAATGATAAAATATTGGTGGTTTAAATGTACTATGTACTAACAAGTGCTTTTTCAAGTAATAACATACTATAGGTTTAAATATTTTATGTACTGGAAGAGGGTTATTTGGCACATTTAATAATATATTTAAGGACATAATTTAATAACGAGGTATTATTGACCTTTCAAGCAACTAGTAGTTAAAATTTATCGAGGTTAAACAAAATATGTTTATGTCAAAACCCAAACAAAGGCAAGCTCTTGGTTAAATGGATTCATATACTACTATTATTATATAAATCATATTATATAGTACAAAAGTATAAATATTATATTAATGATTATATCCTCACAATTAGATTTTTTATTTTTTATATATTATATTATATATTTTTTTGATACGCAAGGTGGTTTTTATATTGATTTTATAGAAGTATACAAACATCTGCTAAGCAGGAATAAAAGGTCCATCCTGGACTCCAAGCCGAACAAAAAATATTCCCAGTCGTGACAAATTTCATCTTTCAGCATTTACAGTCCCATTGCAAGCAACAAAAAATGAACCACTAAAAGCATTGATACAAAATATTTAGGTCGAAGGCCAAGCCTCATCCAGCTTATAACGATATTAATGAGCCACTAATACTAAAGGTCCAGACAAAGTTTGACAAGCTAAATATTAAAACTTGAAAAAACTTCAACCACAGAGGCCGAGCCTCACATGAAACCGTTTATTTCTGCAAACCTTATGAAATCTTCCAGCCACTCCAGCCCCTCTTCCGACACAAGCTTCAAATTTCTCTTCAAGAAACCCACAGCCACATCTGCTAACTTTCTGTGCCTCGACAATGCTGTCCCTTTGATGTCTAAGATAAAGGGATAGACTTTCATAGCATCATTCGTTTCCCATAGGAGATCCAAGTCTGTCGGGCGCAAAATACCTTTGCCTATGAAGGTTGCCTTTAATGTCTTCTCAAGACCTCCAAGAAGGTCATCACGAAATAGTCTCACCATCATCTCCTTAGCCTCTGCCTTTGGGGTGTACAGGTCCAAAAGCACTGCCAGAAACTGAGAGGAGATATGAGCGTTATCTCTGGCATATTCCTTTCTTTCCAAATGTTCTTTGCCTAGGATCATTTTGACAACAACAATTGACACTGGATCATCCTCGAGCAAAATTCTCTTCAACCTCTGGTCCGAGACATCCCGAAAGGCAATCTGCCTCTCCGTGGCCACCAAAGAAACTGGTGTGTCGACACCAAAACTTTCCAACCCTTCCGCCAAAATATGGATGATGAATTTTGACTTCGTTATCCTCGCCATTTGCAGAGCTTTTGCTAGTCGTTCCCTGCACAGAAACAAAAGACAATACCAGATTTCAAAAACCATACTTTAAAAATGACTTCATCAGTGCATTAATAAACCCATGAGATGTTCAGTCGGGCCTCCGCACACGATTCTATATAATGGCAGAGCTAGCATAGCGTCCTTGCCATGAAAATGTTCTACGGCCTCTGTCCTGCCGACTACATACAACTATCACTTTGTGTGAAGTGAGTTGCCACGCGGTCCTTCAGCATTCTTTTCCATGATTGTCGTGCCCAACGTGTCACGCTGACGGTGCTTTGAGTTCTGTGCCATACATTCCTCCTGACCTGCACCAAGGTTTTCGCTATTTTCAAGAGCGACAAACTTAAAATAAACCCCATCTCCTTCCTTCGGCTAATTAAAGAAGACTTGGGGTGACATGGCAATGCCACATCCACGAGCACTGTGTCTGACCCAACCACCTCATGTCCACCCTGGGATGGCTTGTCGGGTGACCAAATGAGGGGCGGGGGGGAGCCCACCCTACCACCCACTTATATATTATATATTTAATATTGTATATTACTATATATTTAGTACTATAAAATAATATTATAATAATATTATTATTTATTATTAGATATATTGTTATGTTAATGAGTATATTTGGTAATGTTTCCTATTCTTGATAGAATTGCAGAGACCTTAAAAGTTTGACCTTGGAACACTACAAGATATAATAAATATAAAATATGTAACTATTAATGTGTTATTGTATTATTCATAATATCTAATTATTATATTATTATACTCTATTATTAATTATTTATTCATCTTAGCTTGCAAGCTTCAATGTACATTGTTGGTACGATCTTGTGGGGTTGTGCTGAAGTAAAGTTTAAATAAAATATTTTCATAATCGTTAATTCATGTATAATACTTGAACATCAATGATAATGATTTAATCTTGCAAATTGGTTTCAAAGTGTTTTTGTCACTATAAACCTATGATTTTTTATTTGAAAAAAATCAATGAAGTGATAAACAACACAAGAAACTGCACATTTCTCATAATTGAAGCACTTCCAAACCTAGTGAAGGTTTTCATCTCAAGTATCCAATATCTAATTTTCCTTATTTTTTTACAATTCTTTGAAAATTCATTATTATCATAGGCTACAAGTAGAGTTTAGAACACACATACTAAAAAAATCCCAGAATTGAGATAAACAATGAGCTTAGAGAAACCGAAATCAGTGAAAGTAACTCTAAGTCGACTTAAGTGTTTCCAAACCTGAATATTTCTAACAATTTAAGTGTTTGTAAACAAAATTAGGATTTCATCTATGCAAATACACAATTTGAATTGTCCACAAGTAGAAAAAAAATGATTTAAACTAGTTCTAGATCAAGAAAGGTGAAGATACCATTAGATGAAGACCTAATGACTCAATTTCGGGCTCTTCTAGGAAATTCAAGTTGTCTCAAGGTTTTGGAATTTTATTAGAACACTTGAAATATTATGCTACTAGTTGTAGAAATGTTGTTTTTCTATTGACTGGTTGGTCTTTGTTTGAGCTTTGGTACATAAGGAGATTATCTAAAAAAACCTATTTCACATGTATGGGAATTTGACCTAGGAAAACTCATTGTTCCAAATATATTTATCAATGTAGCACAAAATAATAATCAACAGGCCAAATTTTTTATTGTGATAAACAGAGGAGAGTTGATAAGAGTGGACAAAATCTTCATAAGCGAAGTGTTTAATTTGAATATGTAACTACAAATAAAATAATTTATTTTAATAAATTGAACAAGGAATATGAAAATGATGAGCTAAGCTACAAAATTCATTGGCCACTAAAGAACAAAGTAAGATGCATAGACAAAAGGACTGTGAGATTTGTTCCTGCAAAAGTAGAGTCATTCGAAGAGGATATTTTTGAAGATTATTTCATTAAAACATACAATGCCTTATGTCAATTTTTGGGATTAGACATCAAATCACAGATTCCTATTTTGTTGACGATGATAACTGTATACACCTAAAATCGGTCAAGACAATTAATTAATTAAATACTAGTTATTTAATTAATGACCCCTTTTTATTTCATCTACTTATAAATAAATTCTCAATTTATATATATAGTTCACACTTTTCTAAATTCTTCATCTTAAACCACATTCCTCTAAATTTAATTAAATAAACAAATGTCTATAGTTTGTTTTTATTTAATTAAATATCTTCTCACTAATTTTGAATAATTTCAAATTCAAATTTAGTCACATGTCTACAACACTTTTTGGCCACATCATCAAATGTCACATGTATTTAAATATGACTAATATTTAAATTACATTATTCTCAACCAATTCCAAAACAAACTCTGGACACTTGGAAATCTCACACATTTAAGTCTCTCATACATTTGGCATGTTATCTTTGGTCAAGGGAACATTCTCCATGGTTCTTCCATCTCCACCATTCATCTCTCATGCTGAAATCTCGACCGTTGGTTGCTACCACATCACAAAATGCTTTGGAAATCCTATAAATACAACCTCTTGCTGCAAAATTTATCATCCCATCTTTGAGTAAACTTATTATGCAGGAATAGCATTGGAGCATTTGGAGTTTGAGTTTAGAGCATTTAGCATTTATCATTTGAGCATTGTAGTATCATGTTAACTTAGAATCATGTCTTAGTTCATATTTTCATATTAGTTATCATCTTAGATTTCATACAACATTTCCACCATAGCATTTAACAACATTATCATTATATAATCTCCATTTTATATAGCAACATCATAATCTTAGCATGATTATCATTTGTTGATAAATCATGTAGGAATTAGATTCTTAAATTCTAAATAGCATCTTGTTTCTCAAGTTGTCATTCTAACAATCATAGTGCATACACAAATCTGAGAGTCAACATGATTTAATGAATCCTTGAGAATAGAGAACAATGTAACGATTTTAGGATTTTACTCTTGTTTCAATTTGATTCAGTTTTATGATTAAATCTCTAATGTAATACGTCTCATTGAGTTTGTGTGTTTATTACTAATCCCCACAATTCACACTTACATAAATTGGCACCCACCATGGGGCCCAACCCCCTTTCTATTAACGTTTTTTGGAAAATTTGTCTCACAGATTTTGGACGTGATCTTTTAGCATGACCATGAGTTCTTTCGGCGCATATGACAAATATTCCAGCGCATTCTATTTTTGTTATGGTGCATACAAAAAATCTTTTAGCGCATCCAATATCTATTACGATGCATCCAAAAAACCTTTTGACACATCAAGCAATTGTTTTAGCGCATACAAGGAGTCTTTTAGCGCATTAGATCATTATTTTAGCACATCCAGTATCTGTTATAACACATTGAGTTGTTCTTTTAGTGCATACATTACTTTTTCTAGCACATTGGATAGTTCTTTTAGCGCATTGATGTTTTAGTGCATACAATGACTGTTTTAGCGCATCTGTCTAATTTGGCAAAAAATTAAAAAAATCTGAGAACTAATTTGTATTTTCTGCTTGCAGGTAATTTTATATGTTGGTCAAAGACAATCTCATGAAACTACTGATGATGTATGCAGTAGATGGAACTTTTATTGCTTTCTTTTGATTAAGATAGGCATCTAGCTTAACTAAAAAGTTAATTGATGTAATGATCCTTGCTCAAATTGATCACAATTTGGCTTAATTTGCAGATTGTAATTTTGTCAAACAATTCATATGCAATCTTGTAACTTGTTGGTCTGAGTGTTTGTCTGATATATATGTTTTTTCTAATGATATCCAATGCATATACTACTTGCAAAATAATTCTATGATGATTAGACAAGGTCTTAGATACAATGCAAATTTCTTTTTGTATTTTTAAATGCAATAGATGAGATTTCATGAACTAAATATGCAGCTACAACTTATAGACATTATGTCAAACACTTTGTATGCATTCTATGGCAGCAAGTAAGCAACTAAAGCATGTAAGCATTAATACAAACGCTTGTCCAACAAGCTAATCATGAAATAAGAGCACCTACAACCAAGGGAATTTGGACAAACAATTGGCATGCATCTTACTAGTTCAAATAAAAATGCATTAACAACATTACAAATGACCAACAACTTGTAACTCTTATTTTTATTGATGATTTATACAATGCTCCACTAGATTAGCCAAGACTCTTGGCTCATGAAGTTACAATTATATGATATGTTGGGATGAACATGCACTTCTACAATTGCAACTGCAAACTATGCTTGAATAATAAAATGATAGATTTATTGCAATAGAACTTGACGGAAAGTGGCACCCTTGATGCTGGATGAAATAGCAATCAACTCCCACTTGAACGACCGCCTCAATGAATCACAAACAAGCTTCTTCCAAACTTTCCCCTGTTCATATTTGATATAGAAAATAAAATAATATGCAACCTTTCCCAGCAGTTTCATGCCTTCAACATGATCGCCATGGTCCAAGGATAAGGGCGCACCAAGCCAATAAATTTTTTGATGCAAAATGGGACCCCTACAAGCAAAGTCGTCCCTCCTAGTGGCGCCTTCCTTTGACTGAAATAATCTAATTTTTATATAAGAACTTTATCTGTTAAATCTTCCCCTTCTAAACCCAAATACATGAAGAAAAATCAATACCAAGAGTTGTAGTAATGAACTGCAAAATGAAGAAGTCGATGGCTGGTATGAAGTCTAAAGACAAAATATGAGAATGCCGAAAACACAAATTTGATTATTTCTCCCAAATTAAAATGTCATTAAAAGCTCCTCCAATCGGTGTAGACAAAATTGGCCTTAGGCCATGAATTTTGCTCAATGAAAGAATTGAAGTATTCTTTCCCACAACTGCAATAATTTAGGTGCTATTCCACACCCTCAAAATTGCTATCAATAGGAATTTTTTGCTTCTTATGATAAGAAGCAATTTGCAGAAGCCCTAGGCTCCACAAATAAATTGACAATCAACAACAACAACATCAAATCTGCTTGATAGGAAATGAGCCCTCAAAGTCTATTTATTCTTTTTCTCCAATTCCTCTAGAAACTTCTAGAATATTATTTTTATTTTTTAATTAAGTGACTTTATAATATATTATTTTATTCAAGTCGCTTTATTAAATTAATTAAATATAAAGTTACCTTTTAATATGTATTTATTTGATAACTTTATAAATAATTAACTTAATCACCTTTTTATTTAATTAAAATAATTAATTAGTCATCCTCATAGAATATTCATTATTTTGGACAACTTAATTAATTAAATTAATTAAATCAAGCTACCTCCAAAATGGGGACATTACAATTGAACCCCTTGTCTTTCGTGCTTGAAGTGATAGGCCTATGCTCTCCCCTTAACTGGGTGATAAGAATGCTAGACTCACTATTTATGCTTTATTAACACCTTTAGAAGGCCTGCCATAGTGGGAAAAGTACTCACCCTACGGGAACGACCTAAGTGGGAACAACCAAAGCCAGGTTTTCCAACCTGCTATAATCAAAACCAAATTTGGGGAAAGTCTGCAATTTGATGGTAGTGTGCAAGATAACCATCCCCAAAGCCTTTTTTCTAAAGGTTGGGAGGTCTCTTGAGGGAGTTTATCTATTGTTGTACTGAACGTAAACCCTTATTATGAACCTTAGTGTAGAAGCCAACCAAGTCAGTTTCCAAACACTTTCTATATCACAGTGCAAGGGGAGGGAAGAATCTGCCCCCAAGACACTCACCATATAACTATCAGAGATCCCTGGCCAAAAGTGGAGGATTCAACTTTGGTTAAGACTCAGGAAAGGAAAAAACACAGGCACCCTCTAGGGGGTGACACGACTGTGTGAGCTGACATAGTTCCAAGATGTGGGTTGTGATATTTTAAGTGACCCTTGAGAATTGAAAAGTGCTTGAATTGTCTTCTCTTGTGTTATACCTATGGAAATTGAAATACTTAGACCAGATTCTTGAATACACACTCAATGTTTAGTTACTAGGCTTGACACGACTGTTTGACAATTTGCTACTATGTTTGAATTCAAAATTCAAGAAGTCATCCATTTGAACACTTGATTCTCACAACTTGTAAACTGGAAACCAAGAAAAACTCACTATCCATTTGATCATACCTTGGAAACATTCAAATTTGTAGATTAAAAACTAGACAAACTGTCAAAAAATTTGAAAACTTCCAAATTAGCACATTTATCCTCTGTTCTAGCTTATTCATTCCATTTTATAATGCATCTATGCAATCTGGCAGCGCATACATTCACTATTTTGGTGTATCTAGGCAGTTTTATAGCATGTCTAAGCAGTCTTATAGCTCATCCATTCACTGTTTTAACACATCTATAGAATTTGACATTCTATTTGACTTAGTTTTTATCCTTGGCACTCCTCCAAACAAAGATCAAAGTTTAGTCAAAGTGTAACACTTGCATGCCCATTCAAACAAGAGTACAAAAGCAGAAACTCAAGGAAAAAGAACTTGAAACTCAAAACATCGAAACTCAAAACACCATGGTTGAACCTAAAGAGAATCCTTTCCATGGAAGTCACAACACTGAGAGTGAAAAAATAATTGAGGAAGACATCCAACATGTTGAACAAGATCCAAATTTCCACAAGTGCTTAGAAAAGATTTTTTGAAAGAAATGGGGAAAATACCTCCTAATGCTAGCTAATCAAGGTGTCAAACTTCCACTTGACTTTGATGTTAAAATAAATTGAAAGCAACTCCTAAAAAGCCTAAAAATGATTCACAAGATACATAACAAGTGGTTGCCTTAACCCATAAAATGAAAGACCTCCAACAACAAATTCTTGACATGCAAAGGGGAACCTCAAAACGATACTTTCAATACAAGACATTCAATGCCCATATTATTTTGGTCAAAATATCAGCATGATTCCTTTTCCCAGACATTGTGAATTCCCAAAGTACAATAAATACAATGGTAAAACAAATCCAATAGATCATGTGAGGGAATTTAGAACCACGAGTCTTGAATTTGCACACGAAGAAACTTACTTGATGAGATTATTTCCACGCAATCTAGGTGGACAATGTCTTGAATAGTTCTCCAAACTTGCACCACCAATTAAAACCTTTGAAGATTTGGTTAACAAGTTCATCACCCAATGCTCTTATAACATTCAACATGATATAACAATGAAAGACCTTTGCAACTTGAAATAGAAAAAGGGTGAGTCATTCCTCATATTTTTGCAAAAATGGAGAAGATTGTTTGCAAGGTATTATCTTCCCATACCTAAAAAGGAAAAGATGGAAATCTTTATTGATAACCTAAATGACGAGATGAGCTATAGATTGGAATTACAATTTCCACCTACCTTCAAAAAATTGATTGAAAATGGAATCAAAATTGAAGAGGCTTTGGTCAAAAGAGGAGTCATAAAAATTTACAATGAAAACAACTCATCAAGCTCATCCAACAATTACAACAATAGTGATAAACCAAAGTTTTGGCAATGAAACAAGAATGTTGGAAACAATGTGGTGCAGTTGAAGCCTAGATGCAAAACTTGTATTCAACTTAACCGCAACTTCCACCAAGACTAATTAGAACAACAATCCCACTAACAACCAAAACAATAGCCAAAATTTCAATCAAAAAAACAATCCAAACAATTATGAAGCTAAACCACCCCCATATTGAACATCCTCAAATCGAAGAAGGTTCACACCTTTAGGAAAATCATTAGAACCGGCATTAAAGGAGCTACTTGCAGCCAAGGTTATAACATTACCAAAGGCAAGAAATTGGGAACCACAAGTTAAACCTTCATGGTGGAATGATGCAAATTATTGTGACTTTCATAGAAACAAGGGACATAAAACCAATGATTGCATGCAATTGAAGCACCTAATACAAGACTTTATTGACAACAAAACAATATTTGTAGAAGGACCCCAAACAAACAATGATCATGGAGCATTCAAGAATCCTCTACCAAATTACAAAAAAGGGGAGTCTTCTTCATCAAACACAAAAGGAAAAAACATAAATTATGTTTATGATTCTACCATTTATTGTGTTGAGGTAGTTGAGGATTGAACCAAGGATATTGAAATCAAGGACCAAAGAAACATTGTCATAGATGGAACTCATCACCACGATATCAACACCAAACCACATAAAATTAATGACATTGTACCAATAAATCTGACCACAAACGTTGTTGCAAGTAAAAATCAAATCAATGTTATTAAAATCAGAGAAGACCAAGACAATTCACTGGTCAACGCAATCACACTTAAGGGCAAGCTAAAGTGACATTGAAAGGAGTTGCTGCCTCCTCTGCATCCAAAACAACTACTGCCCCTACATCACAATACAACATAGTTGATCAATTTTAGAAAATACCAACACAAATATCCATATTGGAACTCCTCAAGATCTCACTAGCCCATAAAGAAATTGGTGCAGGAGCACCTAGGAAACATTAGTCAGTCAGGAAGTCTAGAATGAAGTTTTGTTTTGCAATGATATTTTTGAAGGTCATGTTGACCATTGAGTCAAGTATATAGTTAATGGATGTAGTTGTTATCTAGTATAGAAGTTGAGGAAGGGTGAATGAGTTTAGGAACTCATCTTACCTAGTTTTCAAAAATTGGCAAAAGTTGAAAAACACAGTGGATTTTGTAACTTTGGCAAATAGGTCATGAATAAGTCCAACCAAAGAAGATAACTATTTTGAGGAACCTATTTAAGGCGTGCCTCGACCTGAAAACAAGGTTGGAAGCATTGGAATTGAGAAAAAACTTTGTGAATTAGCAGTAAAACAATGTTTTGAGAGCTATTCCCCGATTTTTGCTTCAAATAGCACTTTAATGAATTAAATCTGTTATTGTTTTGAATGTAGGAGGTAGTGTTGTTAGGATACAAGCCTTTTGTGTCATTTTTTAGTTCATTTTATTCATTTTAATCTCTGTTTGTAAATATTCTTGTTTTAACCCTGTTGCTAGTCTGAACCAAACAGTCAGGAAAGAATGGAGAGCTAGGCCACTTTCCCACCGTACAAATTGTACGACCTTTTGGGAACAGTGCCTAGAATCCACGTGTGTACCTATGATAGGATCTAGGGTTGGTGTGAGCATGGGATCTAACAGCAAAGTCTTGCCCTGGGCGAGCCAGGAAGAGCCCGGCTAGGGAAGACAAGGAGTGCAAGGCATTTAACTTGCAGGGGTGAATGTTTTTGGCTGAATATCCTTTTTGAGAAGGAAGGGGAAGGTCTTACCAAGGTTTGGTAAGTAGGAGGAGGTTCCAATAACTCTTTTTATGAGTGTAAAGGCTTGATAGATTGAAGGCAACCAGAAAATGGCTTAAAACCCTAGTTTATGCCCATTTTCAAGAATTGGCTTGGTACGGCTGGTAAAGGCCCAAAACCCCAAAAATACTTGAGAGTTGTGCAATTGAACCAAGGGCCTCAGAGAAAGAATGGGGTGTTCTTGGAATATTTTTGAACAAAGACCAGTTTACTCAGAAATGGAGGCCTAATAGGGGCTCTTGGCTAGTAGCCTTTTCAACCCTAGATGAGGGTTTGTGAAAACAATGAAAAAGGTGAAGTGTTGTGAACCTTCAGGAACCCTAGGAGGATGGTTGGAAACTATTGGAGGCATCTCTATACCCCTGAAAGTTCTATTGGAGAGTTGAGGTGTTGTTAGTCTTTAGGGAAGATTAAAGGCTAGGGAAGAGTTAGAGTTTTGGCACTAAGTTTGACTTGGTTGGCAAGATATGTCTTGATGGTTGGGTTGGAAAAGTGAACCATGGGAGCCTACACAAGCAGTAGGTCCTATAGGTTAGTTGGTGGAGTGTGACACCATAGGGTCTTCCTAAACAAGATCCAAGGCATGAAATAGTGAGTGTTTCCATCCAACCCTCCCTATCACATTGGTATCAAAGCAAGTAAAAGATTTGGGATAGAGTAATATATGTCAGAGGTTGAGTCTAGTGATTCTACCATCATGGTGACAAATGTAGAGTTGGCCAAGATGGTCGAACGACAGGAGGAAGATAATAGGTTATTGAGGGAAAGAATAGACCAACTTGAGCAAGCATTGAGTAATGTGCAGTTGGACGGAAGGGAACCAAAGAAAGAAGAGGTTGCGGAGGAAGAAAAGATCCCTGAACCTGACCCTGTTTTGCAAGAGCCTTTCTTGAAGGCATACCCCTGTTTAGTGGGAAAATGGAAGCTGAACTAGTTATGGATTGGATAGAGGGTATGGAAAACCATTTTGAATGTGATGGGGTCACTGAGGCACAAAAGGTAAAGGTGGCCAAATCAAGACTAAGAGGTTTTGCCTTGACATGGTGGAAGTTCATTCAGACAGAGAGGGAAAAGGAAGGCAAGCAACCTATTTCAACTTGGAAAGGAATGGTTGCCAAAGTAAGGGAAGCATACATGCCAGATGATTATGAGATTCAGTTACACAAGAAGAGACAGAGTTTGAGGCAAAGAGACCAAGATGTGAACACTTACACTGAGGAGTTTCAAAAACTTTGTATGAGGTCTAATGTGACAGAGGATGAGAGTCTCAAGGTGGATAGATACCTTAACGGTTTGAAGTGGAACATTCAAGAAGAGATGACTCTTCTAAGTCCCAAGACAGTGCACCAATGCTATCAATTGGCTATTAAGATTGAGGAAAGAAGCAAGAGAAAACAAGAACAGGCTTCTAAGGGCAGAGGAAAAGGCAGAGATCAAAGAGGACATAGAGGTGGATACCAAGGTAGAGGAACTAAGCAAAGAAACCATGGAGAGTCTAAACTCACAGAGTATGGTGGTGAAACATCTTCTAGAGGAGGATATAACAGAGGCAAAGGTCCTCAAGGAGGTTCAAACAAAGGAAGAGGAGCAGGCAGAAGTAGTTCATACTTTGCCAATATGAAATGTTATAACTGTGGTCAAGTAGGTCATCCTGCTTATAGGTGCCCGGAGAAAGCATCTTCATCAAGTACTGAGAAGAGAGTGGCATATGCTCAAGAGGAAACCATGAGTATCAAATCACCAGAGGTCAGCCATATTGAGTCAGAAGTGGGGGGGAATCTGATGTTCAGTAGAGTTTTGATCAGACAACCGATCAAGGAAGAGCCAAAACAGAGAAGAGCCTTATTTAGGGTAAGATGCAAGATACTTGGAAAGGTGTGTAAGATTATAGTGGACTCAGGGTCTACTGACAATATAATCTCAAAGGAGGCAGTGAGGAAATTGAAGTTGGAAAAGGTACCCCACACCAATCCCTACAAGGTGACATGGTTGAACAAAGGACAGAGTGTTCTTGTCAATGAGCAGACAACGGTGGAGTTCTCCATTGGAGGGTATAAAGATAAATTGATTTGTGATGTATTACCCATGGATGCATGCCATCTTCTATTGGGTAGACCATGGTAGTATGACAGAAGTGTCATGTATGATGGAAAGGAGAACACCATTTCTTTCAAGAAGGATGGGAAGGCATTTAAGTTGCAGTCACTGTCAGATGAGGAAGAAGGACAGTTAAAGACACCTAGTGTCTTGTTGAGCAGTGGTAAAGAGTTCCTTAACAACCTACAACAAGGGGGAGAAGGATATGTGGTTATGTTGCAACCTAAAGAAGAGGACAAGACTGAGAAAATAGTCATACCAGAAGCAGTCCAAAAGTTACTTGAGAAGTACAAGGACATAGTTAGTGATGGGACACCTGCAACTTTACCTCCAAAGAGAGCCATTAGTCATCATATTGACTTCATACCAGGGGCTTCATTACCAAACAAAGCAGCCTACAAGCTTACCCCAAATTAGAACCTAAAAGTAGCTAGGCAAGTGCAGGAGTTGTTAGATCAAGGATTGATTAGGAATAGCATCACCCATGTGCAGTACCAGTGGTCTTAGCAACCAAGAAAGGAGGAAAGTGGAGATTATGCACTGATTCTAGGGCAATAAATAGAATCACAATCAGGTATAGGTTCCCTATTCCTAGAATTGAGGACTTGATGGATTGTCTTGGAGGAGCTCAGTACTTCACCAAGTTGGATCTCAAGAGTGGATACTATCAGATCAGAATCAAGGATGGAGATGAGTGGAAGACAATTTTTAAGACAAATGATGGGTTGTATGAGTGGAGAGTGATGCCATTTGGCCTCTCTAATTCCCCTAGCACATTCATGAGGCTCATGAATGAGGTGCTCAAGGACTTTACAGGGATATTTGTGGTAGTGTATCTTGATGATATACTCATTTTTAGTAAGACAGTAGAAGAACACCTAAAGCATGTGGAGATGGTTCTTAGAAGATTGCAAGAGGAGAAGTTAGCCATCAATCTAGAGAAATGTGAGTTCTTCAAATAGGAGCTTATGTATTTGGGGTTTGTAGTATCCCAAGGATCATTGAAGATGGACCCAAGCAAGGTGGAAGCCATCCTAAACTGGCCTACACCAACCACAGGGACAGAGGTAAGAAGTTTTCATGGATTGGCTTAGTTTTATAGGAAGTTTATAAGAAACTTTAGTGGCATATGTGCACCAGTCCTAGATACAATCAAAGGAGGTTTAAAGACTAAGTTTAAGTGGACCCAAGAAGCTGAGAAAGGTTTTGAGAAACTGAAACAAGAAGTGGCAACTCAACCTATTCTCTTATTACCTAGTTTTGACAAGTTGTTCATAGTGGAATGTGATGCTAGTGGAGTTGCAGTAGGAGTACTCAACCAAGAAGGCAGGCTTGTAGCTTTCTTTAGTGAAGAGCTTAATGAAGCTAAACAAAAGTACTCTACCTATGACCTAGAACTATATGCTTTAGTGCAGTCACTTAGGAAGTGGAGGCATTATCTCCTACCCAAAGAGTTTGTGGTGTTTACTGACAATCAAGCACTTAGCTACATCAACACTCAAGAGAAATTGAGCAATAGACATTTGAAGTGGATGGAGTATCTTCAAGCCTTCACATTTACCATTAAGCACAAGAAGGGACAAATGAACAAGGTGGCATATGCACTAAGTAGAAGATTGCTGACAGTGCAAGAGATACAAATCAAGAGCATTGGAATAGAGAGTTTCAAGGATCTCTATGGTGAAGATGAAGACTTCTCAGAGGCTTACAAGGTATGTACTGATTTTGAGAATCATTTTCATAGCCAATACTCAGAGTATACATTGCAAAGTGGATTGTTATTCAAGGGAAATCAGTTGTGTGTACCAAAAGGTTCTATGAGAGGGAATCTTATCCAAGAAAAGCACAATGGTAATCTTAGTGGTCATTTTGGTATCAATAAGACAATGGAACTAGTGCAAAGGTTTTACTATTGGCCAAAGTTGCCAAGGGATGTCAGGAGGTATGTGGAGTAGTGTGTAGTATGTATGAAAGCCAAAGGGGGAGCTAGTAATGCAAGTTTGTATCAACCTTTACCCATTCCCAACAGACCATGGGAGTGTGTTAGCATGGATTTTGTTGTAGGACTCCCCAAGACTAAGACAAGGCTTGACAGTGTCTATGTGGTAGTAGATAGATTTAACAAAATGAGTCACTTTATCCCTTGCAAGACCACACATGATGCTAGTTATATTGCTCACCTTTTCTTCAAGGAAGTTGTCAGGATCCATGGATTTCCTTTGAGCATTGTCTCAGACAGGGATGTGAAGTTCATGAGTCATTTTTGGAAAACTCTATGGAGCAGATTAAGTACCAATTTATCCTTTGGATTAGCTTACCATCCTCAGACCGATGGGAAAACTGAGGTGGTTAATAGAGTGTTAGGTAACCTTCTTAGATTCCTAACCAAGGAGTATGGACAGACATGGGACATGGTTATCTCACAAGCTCAATATGCATACAATGACAGTGTGAACATAACTATAGGGAAGATCCCTTTTGAAATAGTGTATGGGATGCACCCAAGAGGTGTGTGTGAGCTCAGAGATCTAGGAGCTATGGAGAATAGGAGTGGACATGCAGAGGACTTCTCTCAGACCATGAAAGAGATTCAGGAGCAGGTAAAGAAGACAATCACCGAAGCTACACAAAAAGTTGAAGGATAAGGTAGATCTATCAAGGAAAGATTTGCAATTTGTAGTAGGAGACTATGTCATGGTTCACCTCAACAAATCCAAGTTACAAAAGGGTACATCAACCAAATTGCAGATGAAAAGAGTGGGACCATGTAAGGTGATAGCTAAGTATGGGAAAAATGCATACAAGGTGGAGTTACCTACAGATTTAGGAATTTCACCAGTATTCAATGTAGCTGATTTGATCAAATTTAAGGGAACAGTCAATGAAATGGATCAAAATAGCAGGGATATCTTCAAGGATGTCAGCAACATAGCCTTACCAACTCAAGACAAGCTTTAGGCAGAAAGAATCTTGGAGTCAAGAGTGAAGAAATCTACAAGGCATAAGGTGTACATGGAGCATCTTATCAAATGGAAGAACAAACATGAATATGAAGCTACTTGGGTAGATGAAGCTGAGTTCAAGAAGTAGGGCATTGATAAATCACTGATCTCTCCTCACATTCCTTAGAGTTTGTGCAGGGAGGGGGAGAATGGTGCAGGAGCACCTAGGAAACATTAGTCAGTCAGGAAGTCTAGAATGAAGTTTTGTTTTTGAAATGATATTTTTGAAGGTCATGTTGACCATTGAGTTGAGGATATAGTTAATGGATGTAGTTTTTCTCTAGGATAGAAGTTGAGGAAGGGTGAATGAGTTTAGGAACTCATCTTACCTAGTTTTCAAAAATTGGCAAAAGTTGAAAAACACAGTGAATTTTGTAACTTTGGCAAATAGGTCATGAATAAGTCCGACCAAAGAAGATAATTGTTTTTAGGAACCTATTTAAGGTGTGCCTTGACCTGAAAACAAGGTTGGAAGCATTGGCATTGAGAGAAAACTTTGTGAATTGGCAGTAAAACAATGTTTTGAGAGCTATTTCTTAATTTTTGCTTCAAATAGCGCTTTAATGGATTAAATCTGTTATTGTTTTGAATGTAGGAGGTAGTGTTGTTAGGATACAAGCCTTGTGTGTCATTTTTTAGTTCATTTTAATCTCTGTTTATAAATATTCTTGTTTTAACCCTGTTGCTGGTCTGAACCAGACAGTCAGGAAAGAATGGAGAGCTAGGCCACTTTCCCACCGTACAAATTGTACGACCTTTTGGAAATAGTGCCTAGACTCTATGTGTGTACATATGATAGGATCTAGGGTTGGTGTGAGCATGGGATCTGACAGCAAAGTCTTGCCCTAGGCGAGCCAGGAAGAGCCCGTCTAGGGAAGACAAGGAGCGCAAGGCATTTAACTTGCAGGGGTGAATGTTTCTGGATAAATATCCTTTTTGAGAAGGTAGGGGAAGGTCTTACCAAGGTCTAGTAAGCAGGAGGAGGTTCCAATAACTCTTTTTGTGAGTGTAAAGACTTGACAGATTGAAGGCAACCAGAAAATGGCTTAAAACCCTAGTTTATGCCCATTTTCAAGAATTGGCTTGGTACGGCTGGTAAAGGCCCAAAACCCCAAAAATATTTGAGAGTTGTGCAATTGAACCAAGGGCCTCAGAGAAAGAATGGGGTGTTCTTGGAATATTTTTGAACAAAGACCAGTTTACTCAGAAATGGAGGCCTAATAGGGGCTCTTGGCTAGTAGCCTTTTCAACCCTAGATGAGGGTTTGTGGAAATGATGAAAAAGGTGAAGTGTTGTGAACCTTCAGGAACCCTAGGAGGATGGTTGGAAACTGTTGGAGGCATCTCTATACCCCTGAAAGGTCTATTGGAGAGTTGAGGTGTTGTTAGTCTTTAGGGCAGATTAAAGGCTAGGGAAGAGTTAGAGTTTTGGCACTAAGTTTGACTTGGTTGGCAGGATATGTCTTGATGGTTGGGTTGGAAAAGTGAACCATGGGAGCCTACACAAGCAGTAGGTCCTATAGGTTAGTTGGTGGAGTGTGACACCATAGGGTCTTCCTAAACAAGATCCAAGGCATGGAACAGTGAGTGTTTCCATCCAACCCTCCCTATCAAAAATCCTAGAGCAAGCTTTAGTAGCCACCACGGTACCAAATGATCTGGAAGTTTTCCAATTTCAAGCTATGGTGGGACACTTGATCGCACCTCACTGCTTATCCTTTTCCAAACATGATGATGTATCAATCACCCATCCACATAACGCAACCCTCGACATTAAGGTCTTAATCCATAAACACAGTGTCAAATGTGTTCTAATAGATGGAGGAGTTGGCCTAAATATTTGTACTTTGAAACTTGTTCATGCACTAGGTTATTCAGAAAATGCTATTGATCCTAGAAGGAAAATCACCATAAAATCCTATGATGACGAAGAGAGATCTTCCCAAGGGTTGATTGTGCTACCAGCTCAAGTGGGACTGATTGTCAAAGACATAATCTGCCAAGTATTCGACAAGGAGTTAACATACAACATACTCTTGGGACGTCCTTGGATCCATGACATGCAAGCAGTACCTTCCACATATCACTAGTGTTTGAAGTTCCCTTTCAATGGGCAAGAAATCACTATTTTAGCAGACTCCAACAACCCCCAATATTGTAACACACTCAAGACAACCCAAGATTCCTTTGTGCCACACAACAAGGATGCTCCAACACATAGCTCATCGAACAATTAAAAACAACTAAATGCCTTGTCAAAGTGGGTTGCGAAAAAGGACTAGTCAAAAGATAGGGGTATCAATGATTCTACTTCATCAAACAATGAGGGTTAATCAAATTCTTTGTCAAATCGGCTTAAAGAAAAAGTTCAGTCAAAAGACAAAGGTGTTGGTGATTCTATTCCATCAGATCAGGAAAGTCAACTTAGTGCCTTATTGAAATAAGTTGAAAAGATCCAATTAAAAGACAAAGGCCTGGGAGAATACTCATTTGAGAAATCTTTGTGTCTATCACAACTTTTATCTTCTTCTAAGACATATGGACAACCATCAACATCAAGACAACAATCATCACAACCAACCACACTCTTTAATGGCACCTTTGTAAGAGCAGGCACCTTAGTGGATGAATCAGATGACAAGGAGGTTTTAAATTGGTTAGACAAAGATGATGAAGCGTCGTAAGCATCCACTTCAAATGAACAAACAAAGCAATATGGATAAGGGAAGCCAATCCTGGAAAAGATGGGATATGAGGGAAAAAGGTCCTATTGGTAAAAGAAAATAAGGAATCATAGAACCAATACAACCCATCACAATGAACACCAAGGACAAAACAAGACTACGGTGAAAAGAAGAATCAAAAGTAGAAACTAGGCAAAAGGTTGTTAAGAGAATCCTTTGATTAAGAGATAGTTCTGAAATGGATTCTAATGAGTATGAATGGGATTCCCTCTCTGAAGGGTCTTGTCATGATAAAGATATTGATGTGATACAAAAGTATACACCAACACGTATGGAGGGATAGAGATCAAGTTCTAGACCACTTGAAATTGGATCACAACATATCAATGACTCAAGTGAAGACTACCAGGCTTCAAGTGAGAAAGATACTTCGTAAGAGAGTAACATCATAGACTTTGATATTGTTATCAAAAACTTTGATGACATTGCTATCATGACACTCACCCCTTTTGACCTCAACCAATCTGATGAATCTTTTCCATTAGTACACCCTGAACTGATTGACTGGGACCAATCTGAGTTGTTTGATCTACCCACCTTTCCAAATGATGGCGCCATTATAAATTTCCTTTGTTCTAATAACCCTAAAACATGTTCCATCATCGAATCTCATAACGAAGCTTTAGACAAGGGGAGTGCTAAATCTCTCAACTACAAAACAATGAATATTAAAATGGATCTAATGGTGAAAACCATTCAATGACAACATTAGATAAAGAAAAAAATTAAAATAAAGAGGGCATCTGATGGTGAAAACCTCTTTGAGGCACCAAAAGATGGGATATTTGACACTCTTCCTAAGTACTATCATGAGAGGTCTTTAGTGCTGATCGAACCTATGCAATCCATCAACATTGGTACAGATGAAACAGTCAAGACTCTACATCTGGTAGCATCCATGACAGAGGAAGAGAAACTGAACTTCACTAAGTTCTTTGAAGAGAGGCAAATCAACTTTGCGTGCTCCTACGCTGACATGCTAGGTATAGATCCAGAGCTCATCATGCATCATTTATCACTACCACCTAGAGTAAAACCAGTGAAATGAAAGTTGAGGAAAATGCATCCACACATTGCCCTCCTGGTAAAAGTTGAATTAAAGAAACTGTTGGATGTAGGATTTATCAGATCTATTGACTATGTTGAGTGGATATCAAATATTGTGCTAGTTTCAAAACTAGATAAAAGCATCAGGATATGCATGGATTTCAGAGATCTCAACAAGGCTTACCAGAAAGATGACTTTCCTCTACTTAACATTGACATCATTGTAGACTTGACTGCAGGACATGAAATGTTATCACTTATGGATGGCTTTTCTAGTTACAATTAGATAAAGATAGCACCCAAAGATCAAGATAAGACAAGCTTCACATGTCCATGGGGCACTTTTTGCTAGAACATCATGCCTTTCGGGTTGAAGAATGTTGCAGCCACATATTAGCGAGCAATAAACACCATCTTTCATGACATGATGCACACCTTCATGGAAGACTATGTAGATGACTTGTTGGCAAAATCATTCACTAGAGAGGGACATCTGGAAATTTTAGACAAGATATTCACTAGACTAGAGTAATTCAATGTAAGGTTAAATCCCAAGAAATGTACATATTTGGCATGACATTAGCTAAAATTTTGGGATATATTGTATCAACTAAAGGCATTGTGGTGGATACTGTGAAGGTCAAAGCTATCATGGAGATGCCTCCTCCCAAAAATATCAGTCAACTCAGATCATTATAGGGATGATTCCAGTCCATTAGGAGGTTCATTGCACAATTGGTTGATAAAACTCATCCTTTCAACCATTTGCTACACAAGAATATTTCTTTCAAATGGGATGGAAAGTGTGAAGCAACCTTTAATCAACTAAAATAGTATATGATGTCACCACCCATACTAATACCACCAACTGAAGGAAAACCATTGCTACTCTACATTACAACAATAGAGATATCTTTGGGCGCTTTACTCGCACAGGAAGATTCTGCAGGAAAAGAAAGGGCTATTTATTATATTAGCAGGACCTTGAATGGTTATGAGATCAACTACACCTTTATTGAAAAGGCTTGTCTTGCAGTAGTATTCACTACTCAACAACTAAGGCATTACATGCTGACCCATACCATCAAACTCATAGCTAAAATTGATCCATTAAAGTATTTACTTAGCAAAGCTGCCCTGGCAGGAAGATTAGCCAAATGGGTAATGATATTGAGTGAGTTTGACATCCAGTATGTAGACAGGAAAGCCATCAAGGGTCAAGCTATAGCAGATCAACTAGCTGAAGCACCATTACAAGATGACCATCCAATGAGCATTGAATTTCCAAACGTAGATGTCTTGATAGTGTCAACACAACAATGGATATTATATTTTGATGGCTCTTACACACAACATGGATCGGGTGCAAGAATCTTGTTTATCACGCCTCAAGGACACACCATCCCAAAATCCTACAGGTTAATGTTTTTGTGCACTAACAACACAACTGAGTATGAAGCATTTATTATTGGAATCAAAGTGGTAGTCAAATGGAAGATCACAAAGTTGCATGTCTATGGTGATTCCCAACTAGTCATTAATTAGGTAAACGATGATTACCAGATAAAGGATGATAAATTAATGCCATATAAAAGAATGGTTGATGATTTAAAAAAGTACTTTATGGAGATCAAATTTGACCAGATTCCCAGAGGCGACAACAAAGTTGTTGATGCTATGGCTACAATTGCATCTCTCTTATAGATTTATGAGAAATGAGCTCGTTATGAATTTGTGGTGGAAGAACTGTTTAACCCTGCCCATGATAACCCTAAATCCCAAGTCATATACCATCTAGTCAAGGTTGATGCTTCTATCTGCGAAAAAATATACACCTACCTAAAAGACAATACCCTCCCACCTGATTTATCCCAAAACCAGAAACGAAACTTTATCTAACAAGCAGCTCGACATACCTTGATAGCTAAGGTACTTTATCGACAAGGTCTTGATGGTACTTTCCTTCGGTGTCTTGAATGTAACGAAGCTAAAACCACTTTACATGAGGTTCATGAAGGTACTTGTGGCACACATTCAAGTGGACTAACTTTAGCTAAGAAACTCCTATGTTTGGGGTATTACTGGCCAAATATGGAGGAGTCTTTCCAATATGTCAAGAAAGGCCAAAAATGTCAAATCCATGGGAACTTGATACATGCACCAGCACAAGAGCTGCAACCTTTCACTTCGACATGGCATTTTTTTCAATGGGGATTAGACCTCATAGGTAAGATTCATCCATCATCTTCCAACGGGCACAAGTTCATCATCACAACCACAGAGTACTTCACGAAGTGGATTGAAGTTGTTCCCCTAACCACCACCACAAGAAAACAAATTGCATCCTTCATTCTGAATTACATTGTCTGTTGGTATGGCATCCCTTAATCCATTATCACAGATAACAATAGACCTTTCCAAAATCAAAATGTCCAAGAGCTTTGTGAGAGATTTCATATCCAACATCGGTTTTCTACACCATACTATCCTCAAGGGAATGGCCAAATAGAGGCTTCCAACAAAACCATCTTGAAAATCTTAAGGAAAATCGTCAACGATGTTGGACGCGACTAGCACATTCAACTGAACCCTACTTTGTGGGCTTACAGAACCAGTATCTACACCTCGATAGGAGCCACACCCTATGCTCTAGTCTATAGATTAAAGGCCATTCTACCTATTGAGGTTGAGCTACCATCACTCTGGGTGTCACTAAAAGGGCTCATTTCAGATGAGGATTATCAGGTGTCTAGGCTACAAGAGTTAGAACTATTAGATGAATGTCGTCAGCATGTTGTGGATCACTTGAAAGCATATCAACAGAGGATATCCAAAAGTGACAATCACAGAGTAAAACCTAAAACATTTCAAGTGGGTGACTTAATCTTGAAAGAGAATCCCCATAATCAATATGATTGAGAAAAGAAGGGGAAATTTGAACCCAACTAGCTAGGTCCATTTGTCATTGTATCAGTCTTCGGATCAGGAGCATATCAGTTGTCCATGTCTGAAGGGGATTTTTTTGATGAACCCCTCAATAGCCTGCATCTCAAGAAATTCTTCACCTGATTCATCCAGTGCATTAGAAAGAGTCTTGGAGAAATACAAAAACATCATAAAATTTCCTTCAAAAATGGTTGCCTTGATGAAAACTTGGAAAATAGGCATCTTGGTAACAACAAAAAAATCAAAAAAAAAAAGAGAAAAAAAAGGTGAAAAATCAAAAAAATCATAAAATCTAAAAAAGTGCAATAAAAACAAGTAGTGAAAACCTGGCAACAGGCGCTATTTTGTGATAGATTATCTTTTCCATCTATTTGAGCATGTCGACCACTTGTTTTCGCCACTCACTTTCATCATCAATCTGCCTATCATCAGAGAAAATTCATGTACATATCCTGGCATCACGGTGGTGTCTCACCCTAGACTGGGGGCAATAAACTTTGGGCTTACACCAACAGACAAACAACAGTAGGACAAACACAACAAACACAACAATCATAGTACAAAACCCAACATTGAACATCAACCACCATCAGGTAACACATCAACCATTCAAATCAAATGGCCAAATCAATCAAACCAAAAGAAAACTTTAAATGGATGATGTCCCTTCTGAATCATGGCTTTATCATGTCAAGTATGAATGTTCAACTGTTGTACTTTGATTTTTGTTATCATATCTCTAGAGAAAATAGATGATATATTGAACTAGAGGAGCCAGGAAGGAGTATGATTTTTCTTTGTCTGTTGTTTATGAGTTGATCATTATTACTGTGCAAATTGTCGCAAGATGTGCTCTAGAAAGTACCACTGATGACATTCTGAATTTGCATAAGAAAACAGTTAACTCTTGTTTGTTTACGCAAGCAATACTCAAGTCATCTTGATTTAATTATACCTAGCTGCTTGTGTTAACTTGCAATATCAAAAATCATGGAAGTAGTACTCAAGTCATCATGGTCTAATTATACTATCGATGTTTGTACTCACTTTCAACATTTTAAAGGCTCAATGATGATAAAAAACACAACAAATCGGCTGTTACAATGACACCATTTGCATATAAGATCTACATGGTTAAGTTAGATTGCATCCATGCTAGTTTGCATTTGTAGATATGGGCTTTCCAAACCTTGAACAAATTCACAATGAGGTTATCACTCTTATTAATGGATTGAGTACATTTGACATTAACCAAAAACACACCAGTTGCATCATTATTTGCACACATTAGAAAACACATCAGTTGCATCATCATTTGCACACATTAGAAGACACATCAGTTGCATCATCATTTGCATACATTAGAAAACACATTGGTTGCATCATCATTTACATTCATCCACCTATCCATCACATCATAATATCCACATCAAAGAACACAAAAAGAAGTGCATTGCATATCACTTGCATGATCAAAATCATTTCATCTATTTTTAATGGATTAAGAAAATGGTCCATTAAGATGATTGAAAGACATGTCCAATAGAGTAATATTTCCAGGAAGAAAAAGATGCTAAGAAACATGACTGGTAAATAGGTTTCCATGTAAAAGATATAATGCCATCATTATGAACATCTAAAACTAGTAGTGAAGATATCATGCCATTTTTATGAACATCTAAAAATAGTAATGAAGATGAATTTGTTATTACTCAAATCCAAGACTGACAAAGGACTAATTGGATCAACATAATCATTACACGAGCATACATAAACATTACACATCATCAACATAATCAAATCCATCTCACATAGCATAAAACATCATCCATACAACATATAGAATCATAAATCATACATTTTCATAACATCATTGCATACATAATCTCATCATTACATAATCATCATAATCATCATGATATAAACATCATAAACACATAGAACTATACGCCATCATATGATCACTCCATGAATACATTCATTGCATCACTTACTTGCATTCGAAAAGTACAAAAAACACCAAATGCATCACATTTCATTGGCATAATAGCATCCATCACATACATCATATAAACATCATTCATAAAGAATCATAGAATCATAATCATCATGATCATCATCATATAAACATCATAAACACATAGATCAATCATCATCATCATTGTATGTCATATATAACTCAAAATGGTGTCAAATGTACAAGGATATCCCAATATTGAGAGATACATCATAAAAAATGGCAGTATATCATAGTGTCTCAACTGAATCAAAAAGTATACATCATGTCTCAAAATACAATAAATCATCATCACATCAGAGCTATGTCATGCTCCCCCCAGACGGTGTCGACATCACTGGACCAATACCTCTTACACCAGAAAAACTTGCACCAGGATCTCTCGGATCTCTGGAAAGTGGCTGTGTAACACCTCTGCTTGTGGTCTGAGATTGGGACCTACCTAACCGAGACTTTGCAAAGCTCTCTCGCCGCTCTGGAGGAACAATCTCATGATATCTCAGTTTGTAAAAATCAGCCTCCTAGGTGGTATGACATACCTCTCTGAAATAGTCTACTATACCAATAACCTCTACAGCCCACTGTAGTCTCTCGGTGAGGCCCTTTGCCTGATCAACCCATAGTCTTAGGATATTTGTAACATCCATCCACTTAAAACACAAGTAAACTCAAGAATTTACAAGAAGGTAAATAAACTTAGTAAACATGAGAGAGAATTTTTTTTTTAAAATCATTTGCATAAGCACAAGAATAAAGTATAAATTTTCTAGATGAAATTCAAACCTGAATTCACATGTAATCATAACTAGAATCAAGATAAATCCTTACAATATTCATTTATATCACATGAGATACACTTAGCATAAAGAATAGTTTTACCTCCTAGGTTTTTACTGTCGTAAGCCAGAACTTGGGGTTCACTGCATCTGGAATGTTGATCTCTATCTTCACAAGCCTCAGAGAGTCTACTGCTATAGAGGGAGAGCATCATCCGAGTGCTTTTCCTCCAACCACAGACTCAAGTGGTCCCCTGCGCACTTCCTAATTGGAAGTGACCCAACCCTTCTTGAAGAGTATAGATATAAGGAACTATCTAGTTTCTCCATCTAATTCCTAGTGATGTTTCCTACAAAACTCATTCGACCATACAACTCTAGATCCCTTCTAGCTAAGTATGATCATTCTTATGGGTCATGCCATCTAGACACACACCTCTGACTCATCATAGGACTATCACAATTTGTAGTTTTACTTACTCTATTGGTAATCTAGACACAAACTAGTCTGTATAGAAAATCCATTCTAGCTAATCTGACTTAGAACTAATCTTTAATCTAGGATATTCATGTAATGTAAATAATTAGGTATTTCAACCTTTTAAAAGTCCCTTATTGCATTCTTGCAATATCTAGGGTTTATGACTTCCTGTCATTTGCTCTCAAGATTCAATACCCAACATCTTTGATGCATTAATTCGAGTTTTGACATTATCATAGAATCTCTTAAGGTATTATTAAGACTTCCTGTCCTACTCTATGGTTTTCTCAACCTTTCACTGTCAATCAATATATATATGTACAATGTCATATCCGACATAAGAGTTATAAACTCCCTACATCCTCCTTGTTTCAATACTAGGGTTTAGCTTCTCTAACCCAACACATGGAAATATCAACATCCTTGATTTTCCAAGGGTAATAACATAAGTGTAACAAATCATAAGAACCAAATTCTTTTAGTCTTTCCTAGACCACTTGGCATTGTTTGAGTTCACACTATATCTACATGAAAAAACATAGTTTTCAAGGTATACCCTCACCAATATAATATCAAGAGAATACTAACATTTCATATTAATGATCTTGATCTAAGTTAATCTTTCAAGCCTTAAAAAGGTTTGACTTATAAAAGATAATGATCTATTTTTGATCCCTTGGTCTATTTGAGTCTACTGAATTTCTACATAGGTTAAGTTATGAACTCATATATAACTTCCTTTATTACTTAAACATTTATCAATCACTATAGTTTACCACCATCATATTGAATTAAGTTACGAATCTCTCCTTTTGTCTCACCTTGAGGTAAAGCATTCCAGTGATACCCAATCTTGGGCTATCTTTGTCTTCTATGCACTTAGCACTAACATAAGTTCTATTGAACAAGAACTATGAGATTTTCATCCTTGCATTGCCTAGTTTACTCCCTCTCCCGAGATAACATAACATAAGTGATAGTCGATAATTGAAAGGCTATTTAAATGTCCACATCCTTGGCTCGCCTATTCTCCTAGTTTAGTTTTTACAAAAGACATGCAAGACTCAATTTCGCTTGAGGAACATATCAAGAAGATAACACTCCTCTACTTCATTATAAGACAAGCTTGATTTTCATGATTCATCCCCAAAATTGACTATTCCAAGGAGGGTTTGAGGTATCATACTAGAACTACCTCTAAGCATCTAAATCATTCCAAGGAAATCAAGAATTAAACTTTCTCATCATGGAGATTTAAAGAAATCTAATAATGATTCATGAAAGAGTTGGGTTAAGGCATAACTATCACATTACTGGTTTTAATAAACCATTATCTACACAGTGTATATATGCATACGTACAAGGAAAAGACTATACCCATTATAAAGAGAAGAAAGACTACTTACCTTTAAGATGGCTATTTGGATATATAGCTTACATGGCTAGATCTTTGCCAACTTCCTGAAGAATATTTGCCATTTTCGGAACTAGTTGTTTTTATCCTCTTAGTCTCCCTCCAAGAAAAATCACCTCATAGAACGAGCGCCAAAGCAAGATTACAATGGATCAAATCATTTAAGATGTATTTCTTGCTTTCGGATTTGATATTTACTATCACAATTCCAACTGCCAAAAGAGAAATAGATGTAGAGGTTCTTTGAGCTCATAGTAGAGGTTTATGTTAATGAAGGTTGTAGTATATTCACTGAACGACGCTTGAAAGATATAGGCCTTCATAAAGACCAGCAACGGCCACTCAAGGCTCTAAATGGCTCCAAATAATATTTAGAGCAAAGGATTTACTTCTCTTCACCGCCTCACACCCCAAACCACCAGTTTCAGACGTTAACTCATGTATTGAATTGCAGACATGGACGCCATGCTTTCAGCATATGCTGTGCATCATATCTCTTCCTCTAGCTCTTTCTCTATCAAATTGATGCCTCCTAAAATGATGCCCTTCCTTAAATTACCATGCTCTTGGCATTCCCCCTTCGAGCTTCTAAGCACTCCAAGTATCATTCTTTCATATGCCTTTTTATTTTTTATGCGAATCCCCAGAATTGAGTTTCTTCCTCCTTCTAGAATGATAACCCCCTTCATTATTCGACTTCTAACATCAATATCCTCACTCCCTTCATAACGGTTTTTCCTTTTAATCCCCAAAGATTCCACTTCCTCTTCTATCTCATACGCTGGCCAAGAGACCCCTTTTTTCCATACACTAGCCAGGAGTTCGTTACTTCCTCCAAGTCGTTATCACGTCCCAACCGTTTTCCTCCCACCACCAACAACCGAAAAAGAAGACAAGAATCAGTTATAAAACTAGATTCCAAATAGATCTTCATGCTACTTCAATGGTTACTCCAATGTCGTTGTTTTTCTCAAGCTATACATCACGACTTTTGCCATCAAAAGAACATTTAAACAAGCATTAATATTCCAATACGTGCCGCATTAAGTTAAGTTCCACAACTTATTATAGCTCAACAACATTTGAATTATATTAGAACACTTTCAATTTCTTATATTCAAGCTCGCAGCCTTTATGGCTTTACAAATATTTGAAAAGCTATTAAGCTTTCACCACCTTCACCTTGTCAGTCGTGGCAAAACAAAATCCATTTTCTTATATAAAAGAACACTTAAAGGAATAGGCATATCTATGTTGTCTCAATAATCAATAAGCTCCTTAATTGAGTTGAGCAAAATTATCGATATATCATACCCCTACATAAAAGGAGTCTTGTCAAAATTATGGACTCAACGAATAGCTTAGTCGTTTAAAAGTATCACCAAAAACAAACAAATATAAGTGACAAGTCATTCTGAAATTTAGAGTTGGTAACACAATCTTACAAAGTCGACGATGTTGATCTTTTTTTTTGTCTCTTGGGTGTATTCACCCCATAAAACAAACTCAAGGATGATCATCATAACAAATTCCTTTTGTAAGGAATCAAGCTATAATATTAGTTCCTCAACTTATTAAGTTGATTTATCTATTAAAAAGAATATAGACAATAATGAACAACCAATTACGGAATTGAGGTCACAACATAAATTCGTTTATGTCATAAGAAGCGACATGTTCAATAGAAGATTCTCTTAGTTGCAACAACTAATGTTCAACCTTGGCGATGTCACTATCCCCAAACAACTAGGTTGACGTTAAACAACTTAAAATGGAATTTAAATGACATCGACAACATGTCGAGTTGAGAATTTACTCTTATACCAAAAGGATTGAGTATCACTTACCCGGCTCAATTAGGTTCACCAATTAGCACCAACACTAGACCTAAGATGGCGACAACCTGTTCTATTCCTTGTATCTATATCCTTCTCTCTGATGATGCTCTCCCTCCCTTTCTCGAAGGGGCGAAAACTTGTTCCCTGAATGCAACTTGCAAACATCAACTCAAGATTAATGTATCATTAATCATTTCATAATCCTTATGAAATCATCACATTTTGACAACTTTTAAACACATGTCGATTTTAGTCAAATAAACCTAACTCATGAAAACATTGATTTTTACAAACATTTTGCTTAACATCAAATCATTGAGTCATGTGTAATCATCTAATAATTACTTCAAAAGTAAAAAGTAAAATATAGTTAAAGTTAGGGTTGTAACACTGTCCCTCTCGACAGTGAGTGTAGCAACCTATGCCTAAATCTATCCTTGGACCTGTGCAAACTGTCCCTATGCCTATTGTACCCATTGTCTCGCAACATCCATCTCTACCGTCAGTCCAACAATCTGTCCTTGGGCCTATGTGAGCAAAGCTTGTACCTGCTCAAGCTGACCTTGTAGTGTCTGTACCTGCACCTGTAATGCAACAATCTGAGTCTACTGCTGCTGTTGTGAGAGTAACTTGATCTCTATGTGCTGTTGGGCTGCTGCTACCAATGACTGCCTCTTGCGAGACACTTTCAACTCTCCAACATCTAGACTTGGGCCTCCTCCACCCTCATCTCCTCCCCCATCACCTCTGTCATCATCATCTCCACCTCCTCCATCTCCATCTCCATCCCCATCATCATTGCTCTCCTCCTCCTCCTCATTTCCTCCCTCTCTCCCCCACTTGCACCCATGTACTACTGCCCTCTCCTCATTGTTTAATAGTGGCACTGGCTCATTCGAGCTCAAAATCCGTGGGAAGGGATGCAAGAAAATTTACTAAGCATACTCCTTTGATATCAGAGCCTCGATGATCTCTGGATGAACATCCCAAATGATGGCCTGTAAACCCTAGAAATGCTGCACTGCTGCATCATATGACAACACAGGTCCCCACTCTATTGCATCCATCTGTCACTGTGCATAATGGGCCACTCTCTGGGGCATCCCCTACACTCTGCCATACTGCCTTAGTACTCTCAACAACAAGAATCTCTCAATAATGAATCGTGTTCGGCCAATCAGGTACATGGAGTAACACAAAAATGACATCTTAGTGTCGTCCTTCGGCCACTGTTCACAATCAAGGTAGGGCTGCCATGTCACTGACTTTAAATCATCAAGTATCCTCCTCCAGTACTCCAATTTTCCTAGCCTAGGCTGAGCAGCTGGACCTACATAAAAATGTACATATGGTCTCATGGCAGGTCGCTGTCTATCTCCAACTAGATGTGTGACCGCTATATGTTCCTAGGCCTAGATTTGAAGCAATGTGACCCTAGTCGATAAACTAGCCCCTCAGAGGTAGACCACCTGGTGTAAATCATGATACAAATGAGCGAGCATGTAGCATCCCTAGGCATATCGGGTACCCTGAGTGATCATACTCTCAAGAATCCTACCTGATCTAGCTGAAAGTCCCTTTGACCTGCGATCAGGACAAAGGAATCCTCCAATGAATCTAGCTAGAATAGATGACAATGTGGGATAAGCATCAACCATATCCCTTTAGGGAATCTCATAGCTGCATATATGATCATCCTCAAATACTCTGCACAGTGCATCAGTCCCACCCTGCTCAGTAGAATCATATAATACTAGCTCTCCAACAACAAGTATCCGCAAAATCTGATAGACATCCTCCGGGGTCACTATCATCTTGCTGGTGGGCAAATGAAAGGTGTTATGCTCACTATTCCACCTCTCTGCTAAAGCTATCAACAAACCCCTGTTAATCCTAATCTGGGGCATATCTATTAGAGAGGACAATCAACATCGTGCAATGACAACTACCTCAAGTGGCATTAGGTGTGGAATCAACTCCCACATCCTTGGGAAATGCTCTCGAATTTACAGATTCATCAAAGGCTCCTATCATCACAAAAGATCACAAATCAATAATCTTGTCAATCAATCAAAATCAATTAGCCTATCAATCTAATCAGCTCTGGTAAGACTTTGATCAAATCTCGTGATCATCAATTTATCATTCAACCTCGCCTATCATGAGGTTTATCAATCAATCTATCATTCAACCTCGCCTATCATGAGGTTTATCAATCAATCAATGCACCTCGCCTATCATGAGGTCAATCAATCAATCAAACTATCATTGATCCTCGCCTATCATGAGGTCAATTATCAATATCCTATCATTGAATCTCACATATCATGAGATTAATCAACATCTAATCTATCAACATCATCAATCATCATCACATCAAAGGTTGACGCAATCAAAAAATCATCAAACTGGTCTAAATCTCATCGATGCGCTAAAACAGTCTCTCTATGTGCTAAAATCATGCAAGTGCCAAAAAAATTCATGAATGCATCAGAACAGACCTTCAATGCGCCAAATTTGTGAATGTGCCACATATTTATCTCAACGTGCCATAACAAAATTTCTATGCGCTAATTCTACCTATGCGTTACATCATTTATCCTATGCGCTAAATTTGGACATGGTTGCGCTAAAACTACTGATGCGCTAATCTATTATACCTATGTGCTAAAAACCTAGTTCAATGCGCTAAAATGACCAATGTGCTATTACAGTCATTCAATGCACTAAAGCCCTAACCCTAAGCACTAATTTATTCTATGCGCTAGAACAGTTTATCAATGCGCTACATCAGGTTTTCAATGCGCTAGAAGATTTTAAACTGAATTCAAACATGAAAAATGGCATGAAAAATGAATTGCACAAATTATGAGGGAGGTTTTTAGGGTACATACCGGAGGTTCGTATGGTGCCAGGCGGTTATGACGTTTGACGCGCTCGAACCGATGTGTGTGGTAAGGGATCACCATTTTGCTCCAAGATGGCTCAATCACTCAATCACTCTCAATTTCAAAATCCACAATGCACAAATGAAGTTTTAAATCACCTTTTTAACCTTTTAAAGGTTAATTAAGAGGGATTTTTATGGGATTGTTTCATTTTATTTTTCAAATGGGGCTTAATTAATCAAATCATCACCTGGTGGCTTAAACATAATTTTTTGGGAGATAAATCGTTTTTGGATCATTAAATTTTGAAATCATCATCGAATCATCGAAAATCATCAAATTTTTCAAAAAATTCAAAAAAAAATCCTAAAAATTCAAAAATTTCATCAATTTATCTCCCGAGGGGGCATATATTCATCATCACTTGAAAATCAGCGTCTAGGGCATTGAATTTTTTTTTCTCAGCATCAACATCAAATTTTTCTTTGAAGCAACGTGTAAACAGATTACTTCAAAGAGGGGCAAAATGTATACACCTAAAATCGGTCAAGACAATTAATTAATTAAATACTAGTTATTTAATTAATGACCCCTTTTTATTTTATCTACTTATAAATAAATTCTCAATTTATTTATATAGTTCACACTTTTCTAAATTCTTCAGCTTAAACCACATTCCTCTAAATTTAATTAAATAAACAAATGTCTATAGTTTGTTTTTATTTAATTAAATATTTTCTCACTAAGTTTGAATAATATCAAATTCAAATTTAGTCACATGTCTACAACACTTTTTGGCCACATCATCAAATGTCACATGTATAAATAAATATGACTAATATTTAAATTACATTATTCTCAACCAATTCCAAAACAAACTTTGGACACTTGGAAATCTCACACATTTGATTCTCTCATACATTTGGCATGTTGTCTTTGGTCAAGGGAACATCCTCCATGATTCTTCCATCTCCACTGTTCATCTCTCACGCTGAAATCTCGACTGATGGTTGCTACCACATCACAAGATGCTTTGGAAATACTATAAATACAACTTCTTGCTACAACATTTATCATCCAATCTTTGAGTAAACTTATTATGCAGGAATAGCATTGGAGCATTTGGAGCATTTAGAGTTTGAGTTTAGAGCATTTATCATTTATCATTTGAGCATTGTAGTATCATGTTAACTTAGAATCATGTCTTAGTTCATATTTGCATATTAGTTATCATCTTATATTTCATACAACATTTCCATTATAGCATTTAACATCATTATCATTGTACATAATCTCCATTTTATACAGCAGCATCATAATCTTAGCATGATTATCATTTGTTGATAAATCATGTAGGAATTAGATTCTTAAATTCTAAATAGCATCTCGTTTCTCAAGTTGTCATTCTAACAATCATAGTGCACACACAAATCTAAGAGCCAACATGATTTAATGAATCCTTGAGAATAGAGAACAATGGAACGATTTTAGGAATTTACTCTTGTTTCAATTTGATTCAATTTTATGATTAAATCTCTAATGTAATACATCTCATTAAGTTTGTGTGTTTATTACTAACCCCCACAATTCACACTTACAATAACAAACGACATTCAAAACATTGATATAAACAAATAATTTGATATTGCATCCTACATAGCTAATGCAATGTACAAACAATTTATTACAATGAAAATTAGTGGAAAGGTAGTGGAATTAAAATGGTACTTTTTGCTGTGTCACATGTTCTTATATGCTAGAAGCAATATTTGGGACAAATAACTACATGTCAATAGATATGATGAAAATTGAATAGCTCTTCCAATGCAATGTTGGACTTACATATCAGACATGCATTGCTAGAATGCAAACTATGTAGTCTTCTAGGAATGGTCCAAAACGTTTTGAAATTCATAGGTGTCAAGAAAGATTGCTTAAGGAAATTATTTATTTCCTAAGGCCAAAAGAGAGGACACCTAAGCTAAGCATTTCTCACAACTGGGGAGATTTTTTCTTACATGCAAATCCCATTGTATTGAGAGTATATGGTTCTCTTGTAAGATCACACATTTTTCCCAGGATGGTACTATAGTCAAATTTTGTGTTTTTGGGTAATTATTTAAAACATTTTTTCCTTAAAACAATTATTCCTTAGAAAAGGAATTGATATTTTATCATTACTTAAGTTGAGCAATGAAAAAAGGTTTTTTAAAAGCTCATCCCTTTTCCCATGCTAAAAATGTAAAAAGGTCCGACTTGAAGTAAAATTAAAAGAAACTCACTTCAAGTCCTTTTCCTATGCTAAAGCAAGGAGTAAATCTCACATTGCATGTAGAATGTAAAATGTAAAGACCAAGTTGGGTGCCAGTTTATGGAAAAGTGGATCAAAAGAAAGCTTATTTTGAAGAGAGCTTCACGTGAAGGTTTCACATGCATGCAATTGAAGGAGGTAAAGTTTGAGTCCAAGGAGGAGGTCAATTATTTCTAGGGTTTGAGGTTCTTAACATGGTGATTTTGTAAATCTTTCATGGTAACAAGCTTCCAAACAAGCTTGCACTTAGTCACATCATTGTAAGGAGTATGGTCATCACACTCCCTCCATGCAGAGACATGCATGTGCAGTTCATCATTGAAATAAACAAGACTTCAAGGATATAGTCTCTTGAAGGGTTTTCGAGAGACTAAAAGATAGTTTAAGAGTTTCAAAGGGTTTGGTAATATGGAGAAGTGTAGACCCTATAGTTTCAACCTTATAGTCTTCATCGAGACCATGGAAGATGGAAAGTTTCAAGAAATATCAAAAACTATAGATGCTGATGATAATAATGTTTCAGTTAGTATGGAGCATGGAGATTTCATGAAGGCACTTGGAGGGTTGTATCTGTCATTGTCCTTGGTAGAGCATGAGATATAGGTGTTGTTTAAGTGTATTTTGAAAATAAAAAGAGCCAATGGATAGTCAAATTTACAAAGTAAAGCCAATGGTTATTTATGAAAGGGGCAATCATACCATGAAATTTAAAAGTTCAAAGAGGGTAATGACCTTGTAGTGAATGAGAAATAATCATGAGATAACAACCATGTCATAACATAGACATAGTATCCTAACATGACAAGTCTTGTTTACTATGTTCAACAGGTTTTAGTTGACAATGGTTCAAGAATTCAAAGGCAATCATTAGCTATCATACCCTAAAAGGAGAGACCTAAGGAAAATGTAATGGTTGATAGTCAATACCTAAGGACAATGCAATGGTTAATAGTCAATACCCTAAAAGCTATACAATTTGTGATAGTCATACATCAAGTGGTCATACATAAAAAGCACAGTCAATAGTATAATGAATTGCATGGGTTATCAAAGTATAGTTATAAAAAAGTATAAATGGATTGTCACACCTCTCACACTGAGACTAAATGTTTGGATATGTATTGTGAATGCAATGTTAGTTACAAGTAATTGCTTTCATGTGATTATGACATTGAGAATGCAATAGTTGTTCCTTTTATCGTAACTGAATGTTAACGAACTTTTTATTTTGCAAATGAATTTATTGTTCACGTGAAGTTGAATGTGATAGTAAGATTACATTTAAATATATATGGAAATATATTTATAAACGTTGAGAATGATGTAACCACAATCCTCGTCAGTGGATGCAGGACTATGACACCATGAGAGAAAATGGAAAATATCGTCAGGGAGAGGACACAGTTAACAATGGATCAATTTTATCATCAACCTTGTGTTAGTGTAAGGCAATGTATTGAAGTCATACCTTGGTCATAAGTAAATTAAAATAAACCTACTTAAACAAAGTTCATTTAAATATTTAATAATAATCTCCTTGTGAAGATTAGTAAATAAGTTCTCAAAATATATATCTTATCAAATTTTGATGGTTATAGAACATTAAATCAATAATAATAATAATTCTCAAGCCATTGAATTAAACATTGGAAGGGCTTAAAGTTAAATATTAAATTAAGGGAATTGGAAAAGTTGTCGGTGTTTTTGCCAATAGTTTTTCCTTGCCATCCTCCTTTGTGCTTCTTGGTGAAATGGCCAAGATGGAAGTTCGACAGTTGCAGGGGATTTTACAATCTTGAGAACAGAGGTTTAAGGGGGCGCTCGTCATTTCTTTTGAGAAGAACTCCATCGGCTTCCTTGGTGAACCTTAGTCATCCATTTTTTTTGAGAAGGAAATCATCATGTTCCAACTTGATAATCACAATTCATTTACACCATCAATCATATTTCAGTAGCTCTCTCTCTCAATTCCTTTACGTGGGTTCAATTCCTCAACATTATTAATTTTCTTTCAAGCATATCCTATTCACTCTTTGCTGAGGCATATATTCATACAGTTTTTGGTTTGCACGCATATCAATTCAGTTCTACCCTTAATCATTTACATTGTTTCTGCTTTAGAAAATGAACCTGGTATAGCATCGCACTGTTTCCTTTCATATCCATCAAATTATCCATGGTTCTTCTTCGGGTCATTACTCCTCGAAGATGCACTTAGGCGACGACATCAAGACCTCTGCTCACTCTAATTTTTGACTTCTCTCTAATGTTGTCGATGCCTTATGGATTCACTTTCCTAATTCTCTTTGGTGGAAGTTGAGTGAGGATGGGTAGAAAGAAGTTTGCATCTTCAATCTACGGAAGGGAAAAGAGCCTGGGATCTTTCAAATTTCTTTTAGTTCTTCAGTTTCAGGCAAGTAAAGCATTTAATACACCAATGTTTATGCATCGATGAACCCTTTTTGTTGAGCACCTTATGATTTGAAAAGTAAATGCATTATCTTCTTATCTTTCTGAAAGATAGAGAAATGGGTCTTCTAATACCTTTTGGGGATGGTCTGCTAAAGATCTCTCCATGTGAGAACATAAGCTTTTATTTTCATACAATCAAAATATTCTCTCATTGGACTTGTTCCGATCTTCCTTTCTTTGTTAAGTTGTTTGAACTGAGTATTCACATCCTCTAACTTGAATCTCTAGGTATAGCATGGAAAAGTGTATCACCTGTAGATGCTCTGCAGTGATTGAATTTCACCTTACTCTCCAATCTATGCCATGGAATAAATAAATATATAAATATAGATATAACATAGTACCTCTCTTCTTAAAGGAATTTTGGAATGGATCTTTCATCTTTTCCTTGAAGCTTTTATGATCGTTGACTCTGTAGTTCCATCTGAGAAGTTCCTTAGACTAGAGTTTGAAATATTCTGTCATCTGAAACTGTAAATAGTTTAAATCATCATAAAATCTCGTTAGCATTTATCCACTCTGTCTTAATCGAGACCACACAATTCTTAAGCCGATTTGGTTAAAGGAATACTCTTATCCTTACCAAGATCTATTGTAAATGATTAAGTCATGGATGGGCTCTATATTGAACCAACTTATTTTGTCATTTTCTTTACATTATTAAAGCTAGGAGGTTAACCATAATAAAATGAAGAGAAAATTCATATACCTAATCTCTCTCTCTCTCCTTTAAACATATCGACAAAACTTATTATAAGAAGGGGAACAGATTATGAGTTCCCCTGTGACTTGAAACTTTACGTATGATTCCTTGTGAGGAATGAGCTTGCTTAAGCCAGACAATATTTTTGTTTAAATTGTAAATCTAAAGAATATGACTGATTTTTGAGCCCTGTTGCAAGATGAATCATGAAATAAAATATATTAAATGAGAAATGAAATTTAATCTGGGCATTATAATTTAAATCTTGGAACAAACGATATCTTGTCGAGCAAGGGTGATTGTTGACAGCATAGTAATGCCAGAGATGTCGACATAGTAGTGCCAGAGAAATCGACACAGGAGTGCCAGAGATATCGACACAGGAGTGCCAGAGATATTGACACAGGAGTGCCAATTCTATTAAAGTCCTTGGCCAAGGTATGATGCTAGATTCAATATCTGTCAGCTATCATGTACCAGATATACCACTAATCAGAGTGACCTTGCTAGTTGGGAGGTACCCTTAGTAAGTTCGATAAGGAGGTATAGGTCCTTAACACTAGGCTTAGGGGCATGATGATAATTTGATCCATGTTGATTACCCTCATGAAGGGCGGGTTCTTCAGTTGAAGAAACTCGGGAGACCAGTAGGTCTTGGTTGGGCGGTAAAGCCTCTGATGATAATTCTCTTTCCCTCATTGCTAAAGAAGCCAAGTATATCAATAAGATGATGATGTCAAATATATTTCTTCCTCACTCGTAATCCAGGTATATGCTATGCTATTTTAGTTTACTTACATTTATGTAGTGAATGATATTCTTATGTTAAATGTAGTTGTAAAAATATGCAGTTAATTAGTTAGACAGTTACTTGTATCATTCAGCTAAAATGAAAGATCTTAAATTAGTTAATGATTAAAGAGAAGTTATTTCCTTTCCTCAATTCTTAAATTGGTTAAATGGGAACCCTAGTTTGACAGTTATTTACTTTTGATCTTCCATGAGATGGTTGAGGGAAACAGTTAGATGTTACTTTTTAGCTGAAACTGAAAACTTAGAAGCTACTTGGAAATTTGAAATGAACAATTGAAATGTTTTGGAAACCCCAAAAAGAAAATAAGTTAGTTGTTCTTCGGCTGAAATCAATAGTTGGTTGATTTTTTTTTTAAACTGTAGACTGGATAGGTTGTTACATATGGTATCAGAGCTACCAGGTTTGACACTGAACCTCAGCACTCATCATGCAACTCAAAAAATTGTAACCAAGAATGGAAACCTGGTAAACCTTTTTGCACTGAATCTGTCACAGTAAGTGATAATAATTCTTGTAACAATTTTACTTGTAACCATTAAATGCTCTTAGAAATAATTTGAGTTATCAAGTAATTATGAAATTATTCTACCTAAGTTAAGGCAAGGTATGCCTAGGGTACCAAGATTATGGCCGAAACCTAAATAATGGCTTATTTTGAAATTGTGGACTTAAGGATGGGAAGAACTAGAAGCAATCAATCAGGTGCAAGGGCATCTGAGTGTTGAAAATCCCTGAAATAATATCAAGACTCATAGATAAGGTGAACTCTAGTCTAACTTCTAGATGGTTCAGAATGAGCCAAATGGGATTAAAGGATCAAGATGATAAGAAAAATAATAGTCAAGGACAACATGTTGTTGCATGAAAGATAACTTGAGAAAAAGAGAAATGAATTAGTGTATATCTTTAAATATTTTTTGTGGAAATCAAGAAGAATGTGTCAATAAAAGAAAGGATTTTTGTTTACTTCATGGAAGAGGAATTACCTCATATTGATAGTACTGTGAGATTACTTATTAAGTTGTTGAGGATATCACTTTTGGATCTTCATCAGACTGATGAATCAGGAGTGCAAGATTTGATTTGTTATAATAGGAAGTTGTTGTCATGAGCAACATGAAACATAGACAAGATGATGAACAACTTAAGATGACAAGTTTTTTATCTACATACATGGACCGCTTTGTTATTGGGATGATAAAATATTTGTTAGAAGCTTATTGACTATGTGGTGACATAAGACAAGCAGTGCATACACTATGTTCCTTAATGTTTAGGTATGAACCTTTTTGATCAGGACTCAAAACATATTTACACAACAATCAACGAGAAAGAACTTTGATTTTTTATGGTACCTCAGGAAGTATTGGTTTATATGGTGCATTATAGTTATTTCATATCTTTGTTTTGCCAAGAACTTCAGACAAAATTGGTTCCTCCTCTTAGCAGTGATTGTGTTTAGGCCAGTGGCAGTAAATTTCATGGTGCATATATACTCATACAAATCTTGGATAAGCATCACCGGTAGAACTCTTGGACAGGTTCCTATGATTGGCACTACAAAGACATATCCTTGTGAACAGAGCTAATGAAGTCAGTAACAACATGATTAAAGTGATGGTGAGTATCAGCCATATCATCTCTTGAAGGCACAAAGTAAAATGGTAAGAGTTTATTGTTCAAAACCCTCATTGACCTCTCATCACATAGGTTTATTGTTCAAAATTTAGTTCATGAATGGTACAATGGTGAAGGAGCGGTGAAGTGGACAACTTGTGTGAATGTGTAAATTCGTAAATTTTTTTTGTTTGATACACCAAGTCTATATGTGATTCTGATAAAATTTGCAACTTAGACATGCTTAGTTATTTTTATCTACCTTAGAAGAGATAGAAGATTAGTGTTATGAGTCAATAAAATGAGAGTGTTGCAGTTCGAAACATGACACAAAGCTTGTACTTCTACAAGGTTATTACAAATCTTATTGGCAACACCTAACAATGGCATAATGACTCTGATGTCTTTCACTATAGCATTTTTGCTAGTGGTAATCTTAGTGATGGCAACAAAAAGGACATACAAAGCCACAAGTATATGGTATTCTTTAATTGGTGGAAACTTGATACAAATGATATTTGATTGGTTTCTCAGTTTGGTTAAGCCACCAATGATCATTAAGTAGGTATTTGTAACACATGTTATGAACAAGAACATGCATACCTTGGATATGAATATAATGCATTGGTTCCCTCATATGTTTCACCACACAGTACTTTGGTCAAATAGTTGTACAGAGCTCATTCTTAATTGGGAAATATTTTCATGCTTATTCTTACACCGATTGCTAGTGATTGCATTATTGTTTTCTCAAGTAGTGATCTATTGGCATGGAATGCAGAGAAAATAGTATAGAAACAGGGAATGCTTTTTCACCGAGATTCATGAGAAAACCAACTGCTGTAATTAAGCATAAGCAAGGATGAAGTTTTGAAGGACTTGTTGTTTGATGCGTTGGTAACACAGTCTCTAATCTATTGTAAGTTTTTGGAAGGACTGATAGCAGTGCAACAATCTACTCCCTTGTTAGTAACTTAGACAAGTCGCATAGTGCGTAAGGAATGTTCCTCTAGATTATGGCACTTCTTTGGAGTTGGTAAAATTCCTTTTTAATATTGGAAAGGAATTTCGTTTTATTTAAATTTGAAATGGTTTAACTATTGAAATTTGAAGATTGTTATTTTAGGGCTAGTTGGTCAGAATTTGACTAAGTGCCGAGAATAAGTTCATTCTTTTGGTTATTGCTAAAATTAAGACTGTTTATAATTGGATATAAGCTAAGTATTGTGGGGGTTACCCACAAATATTTTGATTGTTCACCATGTTTGATGAAATGTACATCTCTATCAAGTCTTGGATGGGCCTTTGATGGATTCTGTAAGGAAGTAAATTTTAAGAAATATACCTTGTATGTTCTTAACTTTACAAAGTAGGAAACCTTGTGTTATGGTATGTGGGTGGACAAGTAGTCCAGTAAACCCAGGCGAATGGTCTCTCCAAGTCGAGTAGGATGGTGAACTTATACTCCAGACACTTAGCTAACCAGAGTTGTCGTACTTAGTAGGAGGGTATCCTTAGTAGTGCAACAAAGTTGGTTAAGTGGGAGTATACATCAGAGCTTAGATGGCAAATGAGAGGAATTCTTCTTTTCAGTGGTATGCCGAGTTTTGGAGGACAGTTAAACTAGAAAAGGAATTCTAATCTTTTCTTTTGTATTTACTTAACAGATATTTAATGATGCATTAGATAAATGAAAACGGTACTTGATGAAAACCTTCCAGTTAGAAAAGAGAAGGTAGATGTTAACCTTAAGAGAAATTCTCTTGGTTAACCAGTGTTAAAATAATAGATTGCAATACTCAGGAAGAGTATCCATCCTTATGGCGTTGCTATAACAACTTCTATAATTTAGCTATTAAGATGACTCCATTTGAAATATGGGAGAGGAAGGATTTCAAATTCCTATAAGCTGGGTAAGCTAGAAGACAGGATTAGCATTAGTCCAGGAATGTTGTCAAATTTGGTTTTGTTTAAAAAAAATAAAATTCAAACCGATTAGGAAAGATTGGTGGAAGCTATTAACAAATAGAAAAGCTAAGTAAATGCCACTTGGGAGCATTATGAAGAAATCCTTTAGAAAATTTCTTATCTTTGGTTCAACAATTCAGAACATTATATTTAAGTTAATGTTTGTGTTTTAAATTAGAATAAACAATCATCAAGGACGATGATTCTCAAGGGGAGGAGCATGTCACACCCCTCACACTGAGACTAAATGTTTGGATATGTTTTGTGAATGCAATGTTAGTTACAAGTAATTGCTTTCATGTGATTATGACATTGAGAATGCAATAGTTGTTCTTTTTATCGTAACTGAATGTTAACGAACTTTTTATTTTGCAAATGAATTTATTGTTCACGTGAAGTTGAATGTGATAATAATATTACATTTAAATATATATTGAAATATATTTATAAATGTTGAGAATGATCTAACCACAATCCTAGTCAATGGATGCAAGACTGTGACGCCATGAGAGAAAAGGGAAAATATCGTCAAGGAGAGGACACAGTTAACAATGGATCAATTTTATCATCAACCTTGTGTCGGTGTAAGACAATGTATTGAAGTCATACCTTGGTCATAAGTAAATTAAAATAAACCTACTTAAACAAAGTCCATTTAAATATTTAATAATAATCTCCTTGTGAAGATTGGTAAATAAGTTCTCAAAATATATATCTTATCAAATTTTGATGGTTATAGAACATTAAATCAATAATAATAATAATTCTCAAGCCATTGAATTAAACATTGGAAGGACTTAAAGTTAAAGATTAAATTAAGGGGATTGGAAAATTCATTAGTGTTTTTGGCAATAGTTTTTCCTTGCCATCCTCCTTCGTGCTTCTTGGTGAAACGGCCAAGATGGAAGTTCGACAGTCGTAGGGGATTTTGCAATCTTGGAAACAAAGGTTTATGGGGGCGCTTGTCATTTCTTTCGAGAAGAACTCCATCGGCTTCCTTGGTGAACCTTAGTCATCCATTTTTTTTAGAAGGAAATCGTCAGGTTCCAACTTGATAATCACGATTCACTTACTCTATCAATCATATTTTAGTAGCTCTCTCTCTCAATTCCTTTATGGGGGTTCAATTCCTCAACATTCGTAATTTTCTTTCAAGCGTATCCTATTCACTCTTTCCTGAGACATATATTCATAAGGTTTTTGGCTTGCGTGCATATCAATTCGGTTCTACCCTTGATCATTTACATTGTTTCTTCTTTAGAAAATGAACTTGGTATAGCATTGCACCGTTTCCTTTTGTATCCATCAAATTATCCATGGTTCTTCTTCGGGTCATTACTCCTTGAAGATGCATTTAGGTGAAGGCATCAAGACTTGTGCTCACTCTAATTTCTGACTTCTCTCTAATGTTGTTGATGCCTTCTGGATTCACTTTCCTAATTCTCTTCGGTGGAAGCTGAGCGAGGATGGGTAGACAAAAGTTTGCATCTTCAATCTATGGAAGGGAAAAGAGCCTGGGATCTTTCAAATTTCTTTTAGTTCTTCAGTTTCAGGCAAGTAAAGCATTTAATACACCAATGTTTATGCATCGATGAACCCTTTTTGTTGAGCACCTTATGATTTGAAAAGTAAATGCATTATCTTCTTATCGAGAAATGGGTCTTCTAATACCTTTTGGGGATGGTCTGCTAAAGATCTCTCCATGTGAGAACATAAGCTTTTATTTTCATACAATCAAAATATTCTCTCATTGGACTCGTTCCGATCTTCCTTTCTTTGTTAAGTTGTTTGAACTGAGTATTCACATCCTCTAACTTGAATCTCTAGGTATAGCATGGAAAAGTGTATCACCTGTAGATGCTCTGCAGTGATTGAATTTCACCTTACTCTCCAATCTATGCCATGGAATAAATAAATATATAAATATAGATATAACATAGTACCTCTCTTCTTAAAGGAATTTTGGAATGGATCTTTCATCTTTTCCTTGAAGCTTTTATGATCGTTGACTCTGTAGTTCCATCTGAGAAGTTCCTTAGACTAGAGTTTGAAATATTCTGTCATCTGAAACTGTAAATAGTTTAAATCATCATAAAATCTCGTTAGCATTTATCCACTCTGTCTTAATCGAGACCACACAATTCTTAAGCCGATTTGGTTAAAGGAATACTCTTATCCTTACCAAGATCTCTTGTAAATGATTAAGTCATGGATGGGCTCTATATTGAACCAACTTATTCTATCATTTTCTTTACATGATTAAAGCTAGGAGGTTAACCATAATAAAATGAAGAGAAAGTTCATATACCTAGTATCTCTCTCTCCTTTAAAGATATCGACAAAACTTATTATAAGAAGGGGAACAGATTATGAGTTCCCCTGTGACTTGAAACTTTACTTATGATTCCTTGTGAGGAATGAGCTTGTCTAAGCTAGACAATCTTTTTGTTTAAACTATAAATCTAAAGAATATGACTGATTTTTGAAAACTATTGCAAGATGAATCATGGAATAAAATATATTAAATGAGAAATGAAATTTAATCTGGGCATTATAATTTAAATCTTGGAACAAACATCTTGTCGAGCAAGGGTGATTGCTGACGACACAGTAGTGCCAGAGACATCGACACAGGAGTGTCAGAGATATCGGCACAAGAGTGCTAGTTCTATTAAAATCCTTGGCCAAGGTATGATGCTAGATTCAACATCTGTTAGCTATCAAGTACCAGATATACCACTGATCAGAGTGACCTTGCTAGTTGGGAGGTACCCTTAGTAAAGTCGATCATGAGGTATAGGTCCTTGACACCAGGCTTAGGGGCATGATGATAATTTGATCCATGTTGATTACCCTCGTGAAGGGCGGGTTCTTCAGTTGAAGAAACTCGGGAGACCAGTAGGTCTTGGTTGGGCGGTAAAGCCTCTGATGAGAATTCTCTTTCCCTCATTGCTAAAGAAGCCAAGTATATCAATAAGATGATGATGTCAAATGTATTTCTTCCTCACTCGTAATCTAGGTATATGCTATGCTATTTGAGTTTACTTACATTTATGCAGTGAATGATATTCTTTTATGTTAAATGTACGTTGTAAAAATATGCAATTAATTAGTTAGATAGTTACTTGTATCATTCAACTGAAATGAAAGATCTGAAATTAGTTAATGATTAAAGAGAAGTTATTTCCTTTCCTTAGTTCTTAAATTGGTTAAATGGGAACCCTAGTTTGACAATTATTTAGTTTTGATCTTCCGTGAGATGGTTGAGGGAAACAGTTAGATGTTACTTTTCAGCTGAAATTGAAAACTTAGAAGTTAGTTGGAAATTTGAAATGAACAGTTGAAATGCTTTGGAAACCCTCGAAAGAAAATAAGTTAGTTGTTCTTCGGCTGAAACCGATAGTTGGTTGATTTTTTTAAAAAAACTGTAGACTGGATAGGTTGTTACATGGATACTTGTATGCGTGCTGCTTAGAATGAACTCTTACCCCTTAGGTTTGTAGTATAGGTGCTCCTTGTTGAATGCGTTTAAAGACAAATATTGAGTAGATGCAAATGTAGAAAATTCTTTAAAAGGAAGTATGTTTAGAACAACTATGATTAAAGTCATGAAAAGACATTATGAAAGTCCTAATATTAATGGAATTTTATGGAGGATAGTCCTTAATCAAGACAAAAGGTAATCTATAGATCAATCAATAAAGTATTTAAGGGAAAAGAAATGGACAATCTATGCCATTTAATTCACAAAGGACAAGGGAAGGAATCATTAATGAATATAGAGCAGTCTATACATGAGAAAGTAACAGGGACAGTCTTTGTGATTGTAATGATAGTCATGTTCAAGGGTTTGTTGATCCTAAATGAGGTGAAACATGCTGGGGTAGTTGGTATCTCAATGAATATGTGGTTCATGAAGGTGAAAGAAAACTATAAGAATACATGGTGCAACTATAAGTTGAAATTGTGTTGATCATCATTATATTTGTGCTCTGTGCTTTCCCTTTTAATTTCTATATGAAGAAATTAGGTTTTATTCCAAATGCTCTTACTCACAAAGCTTTCTATGATTCTCTCGGTAAGGTAGCTAGGGTAAATGGATCAAAGGGACAGTCAAGCTCAGTATAGAAGGCATCTAGTATTCAAAGAATGAGGTTAGTTTCATGTTAAAATATAATAGATAGTTTGCAAGTAAATGTCAAGGTGACTCAATGCATAATATTCAAGTCTATAAATAGAGAGCATTGTTCTCGAAACTTTGAAGACAGTGAAGTCACCATGCCAGATTTGAAAATTTGGGGTTTGAATTGCCTTGAGGAGTTGAAGCCTTAGAAGGACAAGAATTGACTCTAGGCTCATGAGGGTTTGCATTGCAAGTTGAGGCCCATGAAAGGTGAGACTTCAAGAAGATAATATTAAATAATGAAGGGTAGATCTGTTGAGAAGGACATTAACTGAGGGCATAATATTGATAGTGAGTCACCAAGAAATGAAGCCTCTTCAATACAAAAACATTAACCAAGGGCACATCATTGTTAAAAAAAGAGAGAAAAAAGACAGTCATAACATTTGTGACTGTAATTGAACTCTAAATGACAAAAGATTCATAGGTTCTTAATAACTTTACAAACCCCCACGAGAACAACATGTCTCCCTCTTAAAATCCATAGGTTGAAAGTCTCAAGATAATCCTTCTTATTCAGCACATGCACTTGAAAGACAAAGATCCACAAAAGAAAAAAATCTCAACAATGGGCTCTCCACCCAACCATAGGATTGTTATTCAATCCACCCCAAGCTCTGAGGGTCACATAGCTCTCCCAAACTTACTTTGTACACAAGGGATTACATACCAATCTTGACACAAATCAACCACTCGTTCACATAACTCAAATATACTTTATTTTAACACACATGTAATGGCTATTCATGTGCAACTTTAACAAGGTGGAAATGCTACCCCGAAATAAACCCCAACACACACAACATCCTCACAATGGATCCAACATTAAATCTTCATATAGATTTCAACCACAAATTAACATACACATTAAACAAGAATCAACAAATATATACATAAGGTAATGAAACCCTCTAACAATCATTTACATATCAACAAAAACTCAAACCATAAATGGTGGATCTTACCAAGAGATTTTCCAACGAAAATTTAGAAGAATCCCTCACTTTTTCCAAGCCCTTTCCTTCATTCTTCCTCACCCATCCTTTCTTTTTCTATCAAGAAATCTCCTCCCAAATGAGGAAAGACAAGAACAACCAAAAATAAAAAGAGAGAAGCCAAGGCAATAGAGAGAAGCCAAGCCAAGCCCAAAAGAGAGAAGCCCCTTCTCCTTTCAGAGAGAAGGAATATATAGAAGAGAAGAGGCAACCAACTCCTCATAACTTCCCAACCACCCAACCAATTCCAATTTTCGTCACTTTTCATAAATGGGTAATTAGAGTAGGCTTTAGACTTTATTTAAGGAATTTTATGGAAATAAAATACCCCTAACCCATAGACCTACCAGCTAAGAAACTTTTTAAATAATTAAGACCACACAAGGACTTCATAAAACATAAAATAGGTGATCATATTAATAAAGTGACTCAAAGGACTAATAAAACAACTCTCACATACACGTGCAACCCATACCACACAAAACAAGGTTAAATCACATGTCCATGACAAGACCAAAATTTTATAAGGATACAATAAAGGAAGTAGCTATGTGACCCCCTGATCAACATTAGTCAATTTTACCTGTTTACTCATCCAAGAAAGTGTGTTAGTATTATTCATAATTAATAATAATTAAAACAAATGATATATGAATTAAAAATTCCAAGAATAATAACCAACTAGAAAATTAGATCCACTAATAAGGAACATGCAATTTAACACTCCTTACTCGAATGATACTTGTTATAGATTCAAGCAACAATTGAGTGAATAATATATGTAATCAAAATATCACCACTTTGTCAATAATATATTTAACTTATAATGCATACAAGACTATAAGTAACGTTGAACATCAATAATCATTTTCATAATCACACATACTCACATCCATGGTATGTAATCACCTAACATAATGTAATCCACATAATATACATAATAATATTACCAATAACTGAGCATCTTGATCATTGCATACTTATGTAGACAAATAATATAACTCATTTGATTATCACAAGAATTCACAACAATTGTTAGATAAGATTAATCAAGAATATGAAAATCTTCGTGGTATAGCAACAACCATCACCCATGTGTACTATCCAGCATGAAAGAACATATAATATAACACATAAAACATCAACGACTAACATAATCAACAAGACCACAAGAGATGTATGCTATGGTCCATACTAGAAAAGATATTGCTCAGGTAGTGAAAGTCTTGATATGGTTCATGGATAATCTTGAAAAAGTATATTTGGGTGTAGTGCAGAGGGTCTTTAGATATTTGTAGGATGTCTCCAAGTACTCGTTTGTTATCATGGTAATGTTATAGGGGTCTTTAGATTTATGAATTTATATTCCAAGGGTTAGGGATGTTGATAGCAATTTAGATCCACCAATAGATATGTTTACTATTTTTGGTGGTACAATTAGTTGGATGAGTAAAAGATAAGTTCTTATCACTTTCTCGACTATACAAGTTGAGTACATGAAAACTGCTTATGTTTGTAAGGAACTCATTTGGATTAAAAAATCATGTTCATATGTGGGGCTAGCTCTAAGAGCTATTATAGTTTTATGTGATAGTTCATTGTGTTACATGGTGTATTTATTTTGTGTTTATTTTCTTGTAGTTGTATGATTGGTTTGTTTCTTACACATGCCTCCTTGCATAGATTAGTGTAGGAGGATTTTTTTGCACCTCTACTTCCTTCTATTGTCCTCTTGGATATACCTTATGAAATTTCAATCTTTTTAAATATCTTAAAGAGTTTATTGATATCTATATAGATGATTTGCATCACACTTAGATGGTTTCATATATCAATCTCCCTAATCCATGTTTTAGGTGTGAATCTTCTAAATGAAAAATTGGGAATTGTCCTCTTGTTACACCCTAGGCCAAAGTAGCTTCAATGAAGAGTGAAGAATGTTGGAACATGGTGGCCAATTGTAAAAATAGAATAATACACTAAATGATTTGTCACTCCTATTAATGTGGGATAAATGAGTAGGGTTATAGTTCCAAACCTTGTTTCCACTATTAATCATTTCAATAAGTAAAACTAAATGATTATGCCCCAACAATAACATGTTTCAATGGATTCATCCAACTTGGTGGTGGCTAAGACATAGTACAAGTAATATCCTCTTGTGACCATTATCTTCTTTTCCTGAAAGGGGAATAACACCACACTTCCATCCTTGCACATGACTTCTTCCAAATGCTTCATAGCCCACTAGTATTTAGGAAATGGATTCATCCAATTTGGTGGTGGCTAAGACATAGTACAAGTGATATCTCTTGTGACCACTATCTTCTTTTCCCAAGAGGGGAATAACACCACACTTCCATCCTTGCACACAACTTCTTCCAAATGCTTCATAGCCCACTAGTATTTAGAGGATGGCAAGTATGTTCTAGATAAGTGTAGACCCACCTCTACAACTTCCTGATTACATGGCACCCAAGTTATCAAGTGCCCTTTTTGTGGGTATCAAGGACTCTTATATTTGTTTTAGTATTTTCTAATCTTAAAGATTGGAATGTTTAAGTTTGGATTCATGATTTCTTCAAACCATTTCAATTTAAACCTTTTACTTTATATATTATGCTCTTGGAAGATTGACCTTGATTACCTACTAAGATCATCCATATTTAACTTGTTTTTTCAAATATCAAATCATATATTTTAACAAACTAACAAAATTCTTATCTTAAGAAAAAAATCTCTCTATTATCTATCCATCTAACATTCTAAATACAAATTTGACTGTATTTATGAATTAATTAAAACTCAAAAACATAACACGATTTAAAAATATAGGATTATAATTAATTAGAATATATTTAATAATTATAAGAAATAAATTAAAATTCAACTATGTTATTCAATACTTTTTTAAGGTTTTGTATAATTTTTTTTTTTAGTATTTTAGAAACAAAATATTAAATAATTATCATTTCTATATAAAATTTATTAAAATAATTTATTATACAATTATATGGTGAAATTTGGATATCTTAAAATGAAATCAAAGCTTGGACTTTAATCATATCATTTTGTAATTTTATACAAGTAACTTTTATTTTGTATTTTTGAAAAGTCTTTATTGGATTAAATTAATTGAAACAAACAATAACATCATTAAAGAAACAATCTTGTATATTTGATCCAAAATATTTCATGACTTTAATAACACAGTAGATGTTCTTTCAATCATTTTCAAAAAGAACAATTATACCATTTGAAAATACAAAGATTTATTTTTAAATTAAATGATATCTAAAACTTAACATAATTTTCAAAAAAAAATTCTAAAATAGATTTTAAAAAAAAAATTTAAATGATATCTAAAACTTAAACGTAATTTTCAAAATAAATCTTTTAAAAAATAAAATTCTTTTCTTTTCCATTTTATGAAGGCTAACCTTAAAAATATAATCCACCATAACCTCTGCTAAATATATAATTTGTTATTAATTTTATCTCCTTAAACGAAGAATTTTGTTGTCTCCAAACCCCACTATCCATTTATCACATTATGTTTGTAATGTCCCTTATCATTTTGGGTATACCCATCATGTCAAAATCAAACCCTAGGCACGTTGAAACCCTAATTAAACCCTAAAATTCACCCTAAATTTGTCCGCAATTAATTTTTTATTGGAGTAAGAATCAATTACAAATGTTTAGAGCTACACATGTTAGCAACAAAAAACATAGCAAAAATTAAATATAGGAATCTAATTGGCTTTCCAACATCAAGAGTTGGTTGCACAACAACAACAAAAACCATAGCAGAATTACATCAACAACTGGTTGCACAACTGCACCAATCATCAAAAAAATATACAACAATAGAAGATCAAGAATTCTCATGATTTACAAGGGTATACAACAACAACAAAGGCTAATAGGAACCACGAGCAGGCCTTCCTTTGATGATAATGAAAAAAGAATTTGAAAACTTCCTCCGATCGAGTACAATATTGTGGAAAAAATAGAGACCATATGTGGTAGCATTGTGTTTGGTGAACCTAGCTTCTAGTAGCATCAAGTGTTGAAAATCTTCATCAACATCCCTACTCATAGTCATACACACAAAAGCACAATCCTCAAGATGGACAAGCATAATGAGATTCCAAAGAAAATTGAAAATCCCTATCTCTGTGAATTCCCTTTGAAATTTTGTAGCCTATTTTCAAATCTCTTGATTTGATCCTAGATATTGGATAATGTTTCAGCAAAATCAAAGTTAAATTGCACAGGATAGATTGAAGAATGTTGATGTGGAGGAATAATTTTGTGCAAATCATTTGAGTTTCAATTTGTAGGGGAAGAAAAGTATGAGAGAACATAGCCAAGCATCAAAACTTCCAAATGAAATATTAAATGATAACTTGTCCCCATATTTGGGTAATGATATTGTGATGAGAGGAAAGCCCAAGATGCATTGCTTTCCAAGACCAAGCTTGAGGAAAGAGAGCTGGAAGAATGGAAAAGAGGGAGTACCACAGTTGATGGGCATGAGAACAAAGCCAAAAAGCATGTTTAGTGGATTCCTTTTTGGTGTAAAATGAGCAAACCGGGGGAGGGAAGATGAAAGAAAGACGATCACCAACAGGTAACTTGGTATGAAGAACTTTTCAAGATCTTAATTAAGACTGAACATCAAATTTTGATTTCCAGATTTGAAAGCTTAACTTGTTCCAATGAGCTCTACTGATGTTGCATCTCCATTTAGAATTGACGCGGTGAGCCAAGGAGAAAGTCAGGAGTTGTTTGTAGATGATCTTAAGAGGAAACCTTTGGATGCTCTTCATATTAGGCAATTTCCAGTCCTTTAGTAAATTATCATGACAAGGTGTGGACATTAAACATGAGAGTTCATGGGTCACAACTATTGGATTCTTAGAAGTGGATACTTATCAGCAAAGAACAAGTTAAATTGTGATTTGAGTTGTTGCCAAGACAACCAAGTAAAGCTAGTAGGATCCCATAGGTCTTGGAAAGTCTGAATTCCTTTCTTAGAAAGGTGTTTTCCTTTGAAGTATTTAATAGTACTACAAGGTTTTCCTTCCTATTGGATTAAGTGATTCCACCAAATAGAGGAAGTGACAAAGCTTAGACCATGACTCAATGTTTGAACAAACCAAGATAGCTTAGAAGAGGTTATCTGCCAAGCTAACCAAATGGAATTTAGTGGGGTAGACCCATGATTTTAAAAAAAGGGGGCAAGCAGAAGTTTATCTTTCAAATTAACCAAAGTCCAAGATCGCCTAACTGTAGCTAATTGGATGCTTGGTGTCAAACCAAACATTTTGAAGTAAGGCATATGCCTTGAGTATAGGGGTCAATGGTCCCCAAACCCCCTTTATCTTTTGGTTGGATGCATTGTGTCCATGAGGTCATAGGAAGGCCTTTCTTATTGCCCCATTTATCCCAAAGAAAACTCCTTATCAATTGGATCAATTGGTTATAACAAATTTTAGAGGGAAGCTAACAAGAAGACATTTAGACATGGTTGGCTAGGAGAAAACTTGTTTGCCACTTGGATGCATCCAACCATAGAGAGATCAGTTGGTCCAATTCATGAGCTTCTTCTTGACTTTACACATAAACCACTTCCACATATTTTTGAGAGTGGCACCAATGTCAAAAGGAATCCCAAGGTATCTAGTAATAGACCCATGCTTAACTTCATGCCACTCACTTTGAATTCAAAGAGGTTGAGGGTTAGGGTGGGTCATAATGAATCTGGTTTTATGCATTTCTAATTTAGAACCAGAGATAGTACAAAAGAGGTCCAAAATATCTAATGTGTGTGCCATTTCCTTAGCAGAATTTTGTATGAAAAGCATGCTATCATCAACAAAGTGGGAATTGAGGGCTTTCACATTACCTGGCAGCAAGATACCATGTATAAGTTTCGTGGACATAGCATGTTGAAAGAGATAACCAAGAGCATCAGCTGGAAGAATAAACAAGTATGGAGCAAGAGGGTAGCCTTGGTGACTAGATCTTTGCAAGGGGAATTAGGGAGAAAGGGTTTCATTCACTAAAACTTTGGCATTAGCATCCACAAATAGCATACTAACTTGCTTACATATCTTAGGGTCAAAGCTGGGCCATTTTAACATATTAATGATGAATGGCTAGTGAATGTGATCATAGGCTTTATTGAAGTCAAGTTTAATAATAAGAGCATCATGGGTAGTTTGTTGTGCCCATTCAACAATTCCCAAGCAAGAACTAAATTGTCAAGAATGAATCTCCCTCTTAGAAAGCCAGTTTGTTCAAGTCGAACAATGTCCTGAATCACTTGTTTAATTCTACGTGCAAATGCTTTAGCGATGATTTTATAAGAAGTGTTGGGGAGGATAATAGGTCATCAACCATTAATGGTGTCCTCATCTTTCCCTTTGAGAATGAGCTTAATCAAGCCCTCAATTGATCTTATCATTGAGGACTATGTAGTAGGTTGCATTGCCCAAAAAATTGACCCAAAATACAGTAAATTCCTTGACCACCTGCTATCCATAGAAGAGATTGATGATTCCCTTCAGTACATGGCAGTAGAAAAAAGTCTTGGCATTGATGGGTTGCCGATGAAGTTTTATAGGCTCTTTAGCCCGCAATTAATATGATTCCAACTCAGACATATATTTCTACCATAAGGACAAGCTTGAAACGCCCAATCAACATTATTTTTTTGTACACCAAAAATGCAACACAATCATTTTTTTGTGCCCCTCGAGATCAATCACTCCGATTCACCTACGACTTTGTTTACTTCCTTTAATCATTTCGGCTTCAATTGATCTTTAAAAAAATGGCCGTATTGATTTTGTGTTAGAATATCAGACAAATTAAAACTTCTGCTTGGTATTGTTTTGCCTGGTCGATAATTCTTGTTACTTGGAATAGTCAGTTGCTTTCTTGGAAGTCATGTTACTGTATTTCGGAAGTCACCGACACATATGTGGTCGATCCCTTGGTCTTTCTAGTTTCCATGTTTTGGACTTTGGAGAACAATTGTTTTATTTAATTGAAGATAATTAGTTTATCTTATTCAATAATTTATCTAAATAACGCTGAGATATTTTCTAAATATAAATTTGGAAATTGTCCTTTAGTTATGCTCTAGGCCAAAGTAGCTTCAATGAAGAGTGAAGAATGTTGGAACATGGCGGTCAATCATAAACATAGATTAATACACTAAAATATTTGTCCCTCCTATTAATGTGGGATTAATGAGCAAGCTTAAAGTTTCAAACTTTGTTTTCACTATTAATCATTTGGATAAGGAAAACTATATTATTATGCCACAACAAGAACATGTTTCAATTGATTTACCCAACTTGATGGTGACTAAGACACAATACAAGTGCTCTCCTCTTGTGGCCATTGTCTTCTCTTCCTAAGAAGGGAATAACACCACAATTGCATCCTTGCACAAGGTTTCTTCCAAATGCTTCATAGCCCACTAGTATTTAGAGGATGGTGAGTATGTTCTAGATAAGTGTAGACCCACCTTTGCAACTTCATGATTTCATGGCACCCGAGTCATCAAGTACCCTTTTGTGTGTATCAAGGACTCTTATATCTACTTTGGTTTTGCCTAATCTTGAGATTGGGATGCCTAGGCTGGGATTTGTGTTTTCTTAAAACCTTTTCAATCTAAGCCTTTTCTTGACTTAATATGCTCTTGGGAGATTGGCCTTGATTACTTATTAAATTCACCTATATTTGGCATGTTTTTCATGTGTCAATCATATTCTTATTTTAGAAAGATAGAAATTGAAGTCTTTTTTTAATGCTTTTGTTGATCAACACCTCTCTTTATATACCACATTAGTCATCATTTCCAATGTTATTTTTCAAATTCAAGTAGGCTAACAAGGTGGCACTAGAAGAAACACCTTTATAAGTGCTTCTTTATGAAAATAGGGCAATGTCTACTTGCCCTATCATAAGGGATCTTCCTAGCTTTCCTTTGAGTGCTTGGGCATAGTTTCTATAGGGAGGTTGAATTGGAGAGCTCAAATGTATCTTACATTAGCATTCTTAGGCTAATGTTGGAAAATAGTTTCTTCCTCCTACATGTCACATTGGTTGGTTTCCATCTCTTTGTATTGTTCACCCCTCTTTGGCATCTTTTTAATGATGCAGGTGGGGGCCTCCTCTTGGGCAAGGAGAAATTTGTGTGCATTGCACTTGTGGTCTTGACTCATCATGTGGCTTTGGATGTTCGATTTATAGTGTAGCAACTTCTTGAAGATAATTCACTCATTGTTTAGATGCCAATTCTAACTAGCCAAGATCTATCTAATGAAGATTGAATATCTAAGCTTGATAATAAGGATCCTCTTAGTAATGCATAATTTATTACTTTAGTAGATTAATTTTTATGTTTTAATATTATAATTACATTCATTTAGCTTCTTTTTTAATTTCTAGATGTCTTTTTTCCTAATAATATTTTTTATTGCTAGAATAGAATAACACCCATTTTAAAAATAGATTGTAATTTTTTATTTTAAATATATATTTTATATTTTATTAAAAAATATTTTTAAAAAATATTTAATTTCACAACAAAAAATAAAAGACAATTATTTAATATTTTTAATATAAATGAAATGTTTAATTACTATTAAAATACTACAAATGACTTTTATAAATTGTATTCAAGAAATAACAAATTTCTTCCCACTCTTTTCAAAATTTCAACCAGTGTCTTATTTTCATTCATATAAAAATCATCTTAACCTAGAAGTCTTATATGCTACATGAATATAAATTTTATTCATTTAAAAAAAAATCTATCTAAATTTTTTTCTTTTGACCGTATTAATTAATTAATTAAAGTTCAGACTGTGACACAAATTTTCAATTTATCCTTATCTGGATGCTCAAAGTCTTAAATTGCCGGTGACTGATACGAACAAAAACGAATTTCTCACAGTCAAAGTGCCGTGTGCTAATTGCCCATGACTTACATCAGAAAAACAAATATATATATGTCAGGCATCTCATGGCGAAAGACACAGAAAGAGATGGAGAAGAGCATATGTGTTGCCTCGATTGTTATCAGCAGTTTGATTTTACTGCAATTAGCAGGCTCTGTTGCAGATCCCACTGATGGTTTCTCAGCACAAGACTTCACCTTTGACATTCAAAAACCATACGATAAAAGTGTAGATCAACGCTACACCTTCATCAATGGCGTCCACACAATGTGGGTGTTCAACAATGATAAACCCCACTCACCCTCCAGCAATACTAAGCCCCGCACTGAAATGCGTTTCCGAACCAAGGTATGCAAATTCCCAAATTTCTTCGTTTGTAAGTATGATTAGTGAGAAAAATTTGACGGAAATTTGAAATGGAGATTGAAATGGAGATTTCAAATTCCCGAATTTCTTAGTTTGTAAGTATGATTAGTGAGAAAAATTTGACGGAAATTTGAAATGGAGATTTCAAATTCCCAAATTTCTTAGTTTGTAAGGGTGATTAGAGAGAAAATGCAACTAAAATTGGAATTTTTTGGTGTCACAGGGCGGCGATTATGTGTCGGGGGTGTGGCAATCCGAAGGGGATATGTATGTGCCGTCTGGAAGCACGGGCGTAGCGGTGATGCAAGTGATGGGCTCTGCGAGTGGAGGCTCTGCCGCTCTGCAAATTAGGGTTTACGATGGGGCTTTGAAACAGTATGGCTCCTCTGCGCCCACTGCCTTTGGACCTGCCAATGTGTACGACCGGTGGATTCACGTTAATGTTATTCATGATGCTGATAAAAAGCACATTCAAGTCTATTTGGACGGCAAACTTAGCTTGGACGCCGCAAACCCTGGTACTGGAAGCCATTACTTTAAATGCGGTGTTTATACACAGAACGATGCGAGTCACAGAATGGAGTCGCGGTGGAGGAATATCAAGATCTGGAAGCGTAATTAGCTTCTGTATCTCTACATCTTTATAAATAATGTTTGCTATTTTCCCTATAACTGTGCAATCGCACAACTAGGATTGGCATTAGGTATTTGTGTTTCAAATAATTTATGTGACAAAATATCTAATAATATTATTAGCAGTATTTGTGGTTACGCAATATTATTTAATAGCATGAAGACAATATTATTTAATATTATTTACATAGGGGTTGGGGCTCTAGTTCGGTTGGCTAAATCATTCCTGTTGCAGGAGGTTGGTCATGAGGTCTAGTCTCCCCCACCCCCGTGGTACCGGAGAGTGTGTCGCTCCAACGCCGCCGGTCACGTTAAAATAATTTATTATTAAAATAATTTATTATACAATTGTAATGGTAAAAATTGGACATCTTAGTTTTTTCTTTCTAATGCTGGGAGATGGCGTGCATGAGATCGAGCTCTGTGTGTTGAGCTAGGGCAATCGCGCCCTAGTTCGCTTCTTGTTCTGCTTGTTGCTACGATTGAGGGGGGCTTTGAACGCATTCAGGGAGGGGGAAAATCTGTAGTTTTGTTTGCCTGTTTTCTTCTATTGTGGGCTTCATTTTTTTCTGCAATCTTTGCCCTTGTCTGACTGGTGTGTGGTTGCGGACTGGTGGATTCTCGTGGACTGTGAGCGTTTGTTCATGTGGTGGGCGTTGGATGCTCCTCTCTGTGCCAAATAACCTCTTGCATGCTGCATAGGGTGGGTGTGTATATCGCTATTCCTTTCGTCAAAGCCTTGCCTAGTCAACGTTTGGGCTTGGGGGGTGTTGGAACCCTCGTCGCAAAGAATTCATTTGTTGCCACTGAGGGAGGCGTTCGGGGAGGCCCAACGTATCCTTGTGTTGAAGATTTTCTTTGTTCATTCGACCTGGGGGCTGCATGCCTGACTTGGGTATCTGCGAAGCAATGTTGTGCGAGATATCATCTGGGGCCAGCCCCATGTTGGACTTCTGTTATGCGATTAGCTCGATGCCTTCAGTGCTAAATGCGAAAATGATTGATAATAATTTATTCTCTTCAGATCAGGAGATGAATGATGTGGGGCCGTTTGGGGGGCCTTAGATTACGAAAATTAATGGGTGTCTGGGAAGATGCAAAGAGAGGTCGAAACTGGTGATTCCGATGGAGATGTTGGCGGATGATATTGACTATTATTCAAAGCATTCCTTTTACTGCAAGTTCATGGGATTGCATGTTTCGTTGCAATTTTTGGAATCTTGGGCTTAGAGGACCTGGTTGCCAGTGGGGGAGATGGAGATTAGGCTCTTGGCGAACAATTATTTTATGGTTTCTTTTGATTGCATGGCGGATCAGAATAAGGTCTTCGAAGGGGGGCCATATTTCTATAACCAGGTGAGATTATTCATTAAGCCGTGGCATGCTGACTTTAATCCGACTGAGGAGCTTCCGAGTTGGGTTTTGGTTTGGGTTAGGTTGCCTTGGTTTCCGGTTGAATGTTGGTGGGATGATGTGTTGCATTTGGTGGCTTTGATGCTCGGTAAACCTGTTGGGTTTTCACAACAGACGCAATTTAAAAAGGTAACGACTTTTGCCCGTACCTATGTGGAAATTGATTTAAGCAAACCATTGCCAGACTCTGTGGAAGTGAGTGCAGGACCTTATACATGGGTGCAACAGTTAGACTATGAAACCCTTCCTTTTCGGTGTCGACTTTGTCATGAATATGGGCACTTGCAGCGTAGGTGCCCTAGGGTTAAGACTGTCGCGTCCCAACTTTCTCAACCTTCTCGCAATCCGCCCAGGGTTGATAAGGGGAAGGAGCTTATTCAGGGTGATGATATTGGAGATGATGGATTTGTCCTTGTCAAGGCTTGCAATAGGAACCGGGGGCAGAAGCGGACCTTGAGGGAGAGACAAGATGAAGACACTTTTAATAGGTTTGAGGTGTTGGATGATCTCAGCTAGCAGGAGATGAATCCGAGATTGATGAATTTGGACCAGGGAGTTTTGGGTACAGGACAGGAAGGGAAACCTTTGGAGGTTTTGCAAGTTGTGCAAGATGCTGGTGTTGGGCTGTTGGATTCATATTAGCATTTGATTGTTCAGACTGAGTAGGATTATAGTATTGGATTTATGAAGAAGGGGGGGTGGATCTCCTTTGCCCCAAAAAGATGGTGTGGAAGTTGGAAAGAGCTCTTTGTCCTCTTCTTGCATGGGTATTCAACAAAAGGAACCAAAGAAAGGGGTTGGTGAGAAAAATCCTAAGCTGGGTAGGAAAAAGGATATGGAAAAGATTAAATAAACTGGGGAAACTTTGGTTGAGTCAGGGGCAGTCAAGACCTTGGATTCGCTTTTCTCTTGCCCCCAGAAATGATTGCCCTATCATGGAATGTAAGGGGCTTGAATAGTGGCCCTCGACAAAAAGCTGTTTGTGAGTTGGTTAGAAGTCATTCTCCAGTTATTTGTTTTTTGCAGGAGACTAAATTATCTGTAGAGAATATGTTGAGTATGGTTCCTAAGTTGTGGAAATTTGGTGATTGTTAGTGTATTGGGGCTCTTGGTGCTTCTGGGGGGGGAGGGTGGCTTGCTTATGGAATCCTTAGAAGATTTTCCCTCTTTGGTGGATAACTTCTAGATCTTCTATTTCCTTGGTTGCCTCTTGTTTTGAGACTGGAGAGCGTATCCTCCTTTCTAATGTGTATGCTCCTGTTGAGTTTCAGGGAAAACAAATTCTATGGTCCCATCTTCGTTTTGTTCGTAGCCTAGCTCCTTTCCATCCTTGGATCTTGGCTGGTGACTTCAATGCTATCGTGGAGTTGTCAAAGAAAAAGGGTGGGCTTGCTAGGATGGAGCCTTCGGTGCTGCTTCTCAGGGATAGCATCTCAGATTTAAATTTGTTTGATGTTCAACCCAGTAATGGTCATTTTACTTGGAATAATAGGAGGATTGGAGAGAACTGTGTTGCTGAGAGACTTGATCGATTCTTGGTCTCCTGCTTTTGGATTGGAGACTTGTGGTCTACTTCCTCTGAAATTCTAGATTGGAGGGGTTCTAACCATTGGCCTATCAAGCTTAGTATTACTTCTACTTGGATGCCTTGTTCTCCTTCCTTCAAGTTCCAGCTTATGTGGTTAAGGGATTCTATTCTTTTTTACCATATGGCTGTTTGGTGGAGAATTGGTAGACCTGCTTTTGGTACGACAGTGTACATTTTTTCCAAGCTTCTCCAGTTTGTCAAATATCAGCTCAAAAGGTGGAATCAGTGTTGTTTTGGTAATATCTTTCATGATAAGGGTGTTGCTCAAGATGAGTTGAATAATATTACGTGGTTGATTCACGAAAATGGGGTTTCTAAGGAGCTTCTAAGGGAGGAGGCTAGGGGCTTTGAAAGTGGTTGAGGAATGGGAATTGCGGGAAGAGATCTATTGGAAACAAAAGTCCCAAGTTGAATGGCTGCAGGAGGGAGACGAAAACATTGCCTTTTCCTTTAACTTTGTGAAGGACATGAGGCATGGTAATTCCATCCCTGTTCTAGTGAATGATAGGGGCGAACGTCTGGCCTCGTATAAGGAAATCTCTACTGAGGCATCACAGTATTTTGCTGCTCTATTCAGGGAGGATTCGCAAGGGGGCTCTGTCGAGGAAGCACATGTTCTTTCTTGTATTCCTTAGTTGGTTTCCAAGGAGGCGAATGAGTATCTGATGAGAGAGATCTCTTTAGCGGAGCTGGAGGAGATTGTGTTTCAGTTGAAAAAAGGAAAGGCTCCTGGCCTTGATGGTTTCCCAGTTGAGTTTTTTCAAGAATTCTGGGATATCATAAAAGTGGATCTTCTGGCAGTTGTCTAGGATTCTCAAAGGAATAATTAGATGTTGAGGGCTTTGAACTCCACCTTCCTTGCCCTCATTCCCAAGTGTGAAGGGGCAGATAGGTTAACTCAGTTTCGGCCTATCTCCCTTTGCAATGTGGCTTATAAAATTATATCAAAGTTATTGGCAGAAAAGGCTAAAGAAGTGGCTTAAAATGTTAATTTCAGAGGAATAGAGTGGATTTGTAGCAGGTCGAAAAATTCTTGACAGGATTGTTATTGCTACAAAGACCGTTCACTCCATGGCCAACTCCAAGGAGAAGGCAATGTTCATTAAGTTAGATATGGCTAAGGCTTATGACAGGGTTAGGTGGTCTTTCCTGCGGAAGATCCTTATTGCTTTTGGGTTTTGTGAGGAGTGGATCTAGTGGGTCATGAGTTGTGTGACATTAATGTCTTTCTCGGTGCTGATAAATGGAGATCATTATGAAATTTTTGGGGCTTCTAAGGGTTTACGCCAAGGGGATCCTTTATCTTTGTACCTTTTCCTACTCTTTGTTGAAGGTTTTGGATGTTTGTTGAAAAGAAATGCTGGGTTAGGCATCATTCAAGGGTGGCGTTGGGGTGGAGATTTTCCTCTGCAATCTCTTTTACAGTTTGTTGATGATATTGCTTTGATGGGGATGGCTACGGTTAGGGAAGCTACTAATTTGAGGCAGTTTCTAGACATTTACCTTGTGGCTTCAGGGCAGTTGATTAATGAGGATAAATCCTCCATCTTCTTCTTCAATACGCTAGGCCCCATCCAGAGAAGAATTGCTAATCTTTTAAGGTTTCAGATAGGGGCTCTTCCTTTTACTTATCTGGGTATTCCAATTTTTGTTGGGCGTCTTCCCAAAGGTTCTTGGTAGAATATTATTGATAAGTTCTGAGTGAAAGTTAATCATTGGACCCATAGATGGTTGTCTTTTGCTGGGTGGGTTCAACTTCTTAAATCTGTTGTGCAGGCTCTTCCTAGCTACAGATGCATGCTTCAGGTGGCTCTGACGGGGTTTCTTAAAGAGTTGGATGCTTTAGAAAGGAAATTTTTATGGGTTGGATGTTTTTCGGCTTCCAAATGGAGCCTGGTTAGGTGGGAAGTTGTGTGTAGCCCAAAGCATTATGGCAGTCTTGGTATTCGACAGTCTACTTTGTCTGGTGTGGCTGTGGCTACTAAGCTGTTTTGGAGATGGTGTGTGGAGCAGGATCAACTGTGGGCCAAGATTGTTTCTCATAAGTATTTTTTGAGAATTCCACGACACGATCTCCCTAGGTACCCTCTTGTGGGGAAAGGGTCGGTGATTTCGAATACTCTTCAAAAGGGCGTGAAGCTCATTAAGGAAGGTTTATTTTGGATTTATAGATGGGGTTCTGAAGCTCTTTTTTGGTTGGATTCTTGGGATGGCTTCCCTCCTCTTATCTCTCTGTTCCCTAACTTGTTGCCTTTATGCCAGAGATTTCTTGTGGCTGGTTGGTCTAGGGTGAGTGACTTCAAGTCTTTCTCTTTTTTTGGGCAGTTGGAGGTGGCTGGTTGGAAGGATCCCGCATAGTGGCCAGTTGTGGGAATGGAGGATGGAAGTGTTGAACTTCACACAATTCTTTGCAGTAGACGCTGTTGTTCTCTTTTGGAAGAGGATATTCTTTCCTAGACCCATAATCCTAAGGGGATTTACTTTGTAGCTTCTGGTTATCAGGTGTTATTGGCTCAAAAATTGGCTAGGGTGGAGGTGCATTGGTGGAAGAGGGTATGGAATAAGCTCTCTTGGCCAAATTGTAATTGCTTTGTTTGGACTTTAGTGTGGAATAGGTGTTTGACCTGGGATAACATTCGTAAACGTGGATTCCAGGGGCTTCTTTTTGTGTTTTGTGTGGGAATAGGGAGGAGGACGCTGCACACTTGTTCTTCCGGTGACCCTTTGTTATGCAGCTTTGGCATATGTAGTGGGAGGTTTGGAAGCAACCTTGTGTTCATGCTTCCTCTTTGGTGGAATTCTGGGATAGTATGGGTAGACCCCCCTCTGTGGCTCCCTTTTTGCAGGATGTTTGGTATGTTGGTCCTACCTTTCTTCTTTGGCAGATCTTGCTGGAGCAGAATCGCAGGATATTTCGTGGTATGAAAATGGTGGGTCAACAAGTGTGGATGCGTATGTCAGGAATGATTCAGGAGTCGGTGGTGGCTAAAAGTGATGTGGTTTTCCCTTGGGGAAAGAGGATGCTGAGTTGGTGGACAAATTGGGACTTCAGGAGATACATTCTTCTTCTGCTGGTTCCAGGAGCTGCTGACACGGGAAGAAGAGAGTCCAATGGGCGGGTAGGTGGTTACCTCCTCCGGATGACATTTTGAAGATTAATATGGATGGATCTTCTAGAGGTAATCCTGGTCCTACTGGGATTGGTGGAGTTGGCAGGGACTCAGCAGGTTCGGTGATATTTCTTTTCTCTATCCATGAGGGGGTGAAGACTGTTAATCTCATGGAGGGTTTGGTGATTCTTTATGCTATGGAGCATGCCTTTTCTTTGGGTTGGAAAGAGGTTATTTGTGAAGTTGATTCAGAGGTCTTGATTTCTCTTTTGAATGAGCGGAAAGTGTCTGGTATTAACTGGCAGTTTGCTTCGGTGGTTCAACGAATTCTTCAAGTTAGCTCTAGGATGGAGGCGGTCTCCTTTGTTCATATCCTGAGGGAGTGGAATAGGGTTGCTGACTGCTTGGCCAAATGGGCTTCTGATCATGATGGTGGTTGGAAGATTGAGGACTGGATGCAGGTTTCCCCTGAGTTACGTCAGGATTTGGATCAGTTCCTTGAGAAGGATAGGAGGCTACATGTTGATAGTTGATGATGTTTTTGTTGAACTGGTTCTGTTGGTTCCTGGGGCTTGGGCCCTTGATTTTTTTTATTTTTTTTATAGATAAGTGTTACCAAAAGACAAGGGGTAACACCCAAATACATACCAACTAAATACATACTTCCTGTAGGCCACTTCATTTATCACTAAGAACAACATCACTTTCATATACTATGTATCAATAGTTACCCCTAATCGCCAAAATAAACTCCTACCAATACTGTTAGAGAAAAGGAGATTGCATACCAAACAGACCAATGAACTCGCCGAGTATGAATCCACCTAAAGGCAACCTCCTATACCACTAGGCTATGGTTTAAAATTGCCAGAAGATTCCCCAGCTCCGTTAAATGCCTTAGACTATCAATACCAAGCCACGCTCGATCCGTATCCATAAATCGGGAAAAAGCATCCATATTGTTGTTTTTGACTCCCACTTAGAAAACTTCCCAAGCATCCGCCATGAAGTTCTTTGCCACCTCAGCCTTAGCACCCACCACCCCCTCCTCCAAAGCCAGATCCAGATCAAAGAATGCTAGCAGGAAACTTACCCAACCACTCGTTCGTAACTCCATAGTGGCGTTAGCTATAGCAGATACATTGAGGCCAACAACAATCCTGTTAAGCCGCACTGCCACCCACTCCTTAGATTCGTGTACATCTACCAAGGCCCCAAAGACAGTTTCATATACTCTACTATCACACCAATGTTGACTCACGCCTAAAACCTTTGAAACAAATGCAACAATTGCGTTATAAAATTCTCTGTTCTGAAGCACGAACAGACGATAGCATTGATTTGCTAAGGGATCCTTGACACAAGCACAAGTGACACCAAAATGAAAAATAATGTTTGATAATTCCTTACTGACGCCTCAAACAAGAAATCCTAGAGCCAAATATAGTCGAACTAAATCCACATAACCAAGTGAGAATAGAAAGGTCCAATGGTCCGTTCCAACAAAGACCAGTTAACACAAGGCCGAATCTGTCATACCAAACCAACGCATGGCTTGCAGGGGAGAAGAAGCCGCTAGTTCCAGTTTAACACAGACAAGAAATCAGGTAGAAAGATCAACCGTATGGCACGTCATAGTCCAGAATAGTACTAAGTTACGAATCCTCCTGCCATTGACAGTCCAGATCGCACAAATTATAATTCATATCCACTTGAGGGTAACCTTAGCCACTTCTCCTGGTCACTAGCCACCAAATCCTGAAGTCCGTTCCAACATTTGGCCTTGGAATCGATGATAATCTCATCCACTTTCCCTACACCAGCATTCGCCAGACAGTCGACAGCTTTATTTGCTTCTCTAAAGGCGTGTTCTAACTTAAAGTTTTCCAATTTACCTATAAGTTCCTTGATTTGGACTACCCAACAATCAAGCTTCCAACTTGGAGATCTACCATTTATTATTGCTTGGATACAAATCATTGAGTCTCCCTCAATTTCAATTGACGTAATTCCCTTACTGATACATAATTGGACTCCCATTAGCAATGCTTCAAACTCTGCAACATTATTAGAACACTCCCCCAATTTTTTGGAGGCTGCCCAAACACATTCACCCGCACAGTCTCTAATAATACACCCGACCCCCGCAGCACCGGGATTCCCTTTCGCTACCCCATCAAAATTTAATTTCCAAGGAAGATCCACAGGCCCCTGCCAACACACTAATTTTCTGTCAACCTTCTCTATTAAGGGCTTGCAAATCTTTGGTCTTCTTAAGCTATTCCATGATTTTTGAATTTCTTCATCCCATCTTGTGAACTTCGAGTGAGATTTCAATCTTGTCCTATTATTTTCCACCTCGATAATTGCGACCTTCAATTTTTCAATTAACCTGTTATTTTCAAGTGCTTCACCTCTAAAAATTCTCCTATTCCTTTCTTTCCATATATGCCATATTACCAATGAAGGTGCCAACACCCAAAGGCTATGCCAATAACCATTTCTATTGCCCATCTTCCATGTGTTAAGGAATTCACACAATTTCTCCTATCTCGGGCCAGGTATTGAAAATGAATACTGAAGCCAATCCCAACATTCCATTGCAGTAGGACATGAAAGAAATAAATGGTCAGCATCTTCTTCATTATGTTCGCACAGAACGCATCGAGTTGGGCCTGCAATTCCCATCCTTTTTAAACAATCCATTGTTAAGAACCTCTTATGAAAGACCACCCAAAGAAAAGCACCAGCTTTGGGAAGCACAACTTGGTCCCAACATAATTTCGCTAGCCAATCTATTCTTGCTCCAATTTACACCTGAATTTGATAACCCAATTTAGCAGAGTACTCTCTAGATTTTGCCCCACACCATACAATAAAATCTTCTTCTTTGGATATCGAAACAACCCGTTTGATTAATTCATCTGTGATAGCCTTCAGTTTCATATGATCTAAATGCAAATGCAACAAACTTTTCCATTTCACCCTCCCGCCTTCCAGGTAATCTTCTAGATTAAAATACCTAGCAACTTCAATACCCCCATCTTTCTCCAATTTTCCTACTTCCAATTCTAAATCGAATTGCTCGGCCAAACTCTTGTAGCCATTCCAAGAATTAGTCCAAAACCTTTCCAGCTTGCCGTTTCTAATTCTCCATGTTATATGTCTTGTGATCAACGGATGACATTTGTTAATAAATTTCCAAAGTGCTAAACCACCCCTTATTGTGCCTGCTGTTAAAATCCTAGAAGGAGATTCATTGTCGAGGTATTTGCTTTGAGCTATGCGACACCACAGTTTCTCCGGTTGTCTATACGTCTTTCATACTAACTTTGTGCCCAAAGCAGTGTTTTGCCTTCCAATTCTCCTTAGACCCGCACCACCCTCGATTTGAGGCTTGCAGGCAATGTCCCACCCAATAAGTGGGATTCGCTTCACTTCATTTGACCCTTCCCATAGAAATCTTTTAGAATCTTCTCTAGACCCTCTTCTATCTTCTTTGGAGCCTCATAACAGGCTAATGTAAAGATTGGAATAGCCGAGAGCACATATTTAGTCATGGTTAATCTGCCCGCCAAAGTTAGCCATTTGTTTTTCCATGATAGCGCCTTAGTTTTGCATTTACTCAGAACTTCGTTCTAGTGCTTAGATTTACAAGCCCCATCAAAAATCTGTACTCCAAGAAACTTGGCGGGGAGCTTGTCAGCTTTGAACCCCAGAACAACGGCAATAGCATTCTGAAGATGAACCTTTGTGTTGAAGAAGTATATTCTCGATTTCTCTTTGTTCATTTTTTATCCTGACTGTAGTTCGTATTCATCCAATGTTGCTTTGATACACTTAGCCTCCCACAAACTAGCCTCACCAAACAAGGTTGTATCGTCTGTAAATTGGGTGTGGGTGATTTGCTCAACATTTGGAGCCACTATGATACCCCTCCATTCTAGCTGATGGCAGCGCCTTTTGATTGCACAACTTAGAACTTCTGCCATTATTACAAATAAGGAAGGGGATAAAGGGTCCCCTTGACGCAAACCATTGGTTGCCCCGAAGAAACCATGCATTGAACCATTTGGGCCCTTGATTTTTGCTGTAAAGTGTTCTTTTGATTTTCAATAAAGTTTTTACCCCTTTTTTTTTAAAAAAAAAATAAAAAAAATTGGATATCGTAAAAATTATATTATATATTTGAACTTTAATCATGTCACTTTATAATTTGGACTTTATATTATATCTTAAAACTTAGACTTCAAACCTTGTTTTAATTCTAGAGGTGTTGACCTGTTTTGAATTTAGGATGCAATCTCCATGTGTATGGAAACTATAATTATTACTAAAAAAAATCTAGATTAATATAATGTGCAAGAGCTAAATTGGGATATTAGCTTAAGCAAGATGTTAGGTATTAAAGTGAGCCATATTTAAATTAAGGAAGAAGCAGTTTTATTCATATGTTTAATATCATATTAAGAAAAAAGAGAGAGGGTTTCATTTAATCAAAGTTTAGAACTTAAAATTCATGAAATTTAGATTTTGGTATTAGGGTTTTAAAACAAGAATATGAATATATAGTTGGGCTAATAATTATGTCATCATAGTTCTTTCTTTAGAATTTTGTATGAAATGTTCTAGGTTATATTAAATCAAAATATGCAAAGAGATATAAGTAAGTATTTTTTTGTAGCATTCAAATTTAGAAGCTTAAAAAATAGAAGATCACCAACCCAAATTTATAATCATTTTCAATTAGAAGTAATATTTTGTTTAATTAAAATGGAGATTTCAAATTAAATGATTCGATCGATTTTTTTGAAATATGAAAACCAAATTAATCATTAATTTGTTCATTTTGTTAATCTTAATGATATATTTTAAAGTAAAATAGTTTATGCTTTGTAAGCTTTAATCATGTTTCAATTTAAGCTTTGAAAGATGTTTTAGTGCATTATACCTTTTTTGAGAATTTAATAACTACTTCAATTTAATTGTTAAGTATTCTATTTGAATATTCTTTATTGTTTCAATTCAATATTTTAAACCATTTACACAAAATCAAAACTATTCACAATGTTTAGTATCAATGGATCCTTTGGTTCATGTTTATGTGTTAATCTATCACAATTGAACTATTACATTTATAGCCTAACATAGCTACAATAACAATGCACGTGAATTCATCCCTTTAAATCATTGAGGAGTAATAAGGACATCTTATTATTTTATTTAAATGCAAGTAAATGAGAGATTTTCTCTGGATAAATAGATAAAGATAGTTCAATGATAAATTAATCATTGTCATAGTATGTTGAAAGAAGGTTTTATTCAAATAGGAATATATATATATATATATATATATATATATATATATATATATATGTCTAAATGACTAAGAACCTAATAAATCAATGTTTTCCTTAGTGAGTAGCAATCAAAGAGCAACTATCTAGGAAAAAGGGGTCCTATAAAGGTTTGTGTAACCACTCTTTAGAATTCACATCAAAGCATAGACAAAAAAATAAAAGCACATCTATTACACATTTCTCTTGTGGATATGAATATGTATGTTACCTAGATTAATGCAGGAAGTTCCTAATAGATAGTGGGGTTGATATTTTTCCAAAGATTAGATAGACCAACTTGTGATAATATTAAAAAACTTAATATAGTCTAAGATAAAATTAAAATTTATCATATACTCAAAAGAGTTTTGAAGAACTTTTTTGTTTCTCTTAGACTTTTGGCCAAATTTTAACGCAGAGTGAAAATTTTATTTTTATAATCCTTGATAGATGGTCACCTCAATGCTATTCTAATAGGGAAAAGTGGTATGTCAAGAAGATTTAGGACATGGATTTTCTAGACGAGTCAAATTTTTTGCTTAGATAAATATACATCTCATATGGATAGATGAATTCCTATCCTAGATGGATAGAAGAATATTTGTCTTGTATGGATAGACATGAATACCTATCCCATATAGATAGGAGAATACCTAATTATACATATGAAAGAACATGTAAAAAAAAATGGTTTATTTGATAAAAAAGTTGGTACAACAATTATGTACAATCTAGAGGGTTGTTATTGTTGGTGTAAATAGTGATTTTATCAAACTAGTTAGCTTATGGCATACCTATAGAGAGTCCCATTCACATTTCTTAAGTCTCCACTTAGGGACTTCGATAGTTTTGTCTCACCTCATGTAGTTGAGACAAGTGTCCTCACTTTGTGAGACACCTCTTGCATGGTCACTTTCCACTCACTAGAACACTTATCATGTGAGTTAACAATTGTTCCATCTTTTGTGGGGTAGTTAGTCATTGTGTTTGACTTGCCTACCTTCACCACCTTGCCTATATAAGCAAGGTTACTATGTACATTCAAATAAACTCTTGTATCAATCTCTTGATAATATCAATTAGGCTTATTTGTGTGCATGTATTTTGTGGAAGCTTTTGGTTTATTCTTTATGATCTTGGAAATCATAACAGTTACATGTGGTATCAGAGCAAGATTTAGAAGCTATAACTTGAGCTTGTTATGATTTGTGCAAAGTGAAAGCAATTATGAATTAAATTAATCATTTGAAATATAAATGTAAATTTCTTGACATAATCTATGATCAATTATAATTACAAATAATCATTTCAATAATCCTTAAAATGAAAGGAACTAGAGCATCTCATACTAATGCTACTCAAAACCAAAGGATGCACCTTAAAGAACAATATAAGTCACTAGAAAATAATACTGGTATGAGAATTGAAGCAATCATTAATCTATTAAAGAAATAAAGCTACAATATAAATGTTTTAGAATAAATAATGAGTGAACTTAGAAAAAGACAAATCAATATAGAAAATACAATGGTGCCAAATTTTGAAAATGTTCCTAAAGGGGTTAATCCACTATAAAATAAACTGAATGTTATTGTAGTTGGACAAGATTTGGCAATCATGGAGAGTTTATTAAAATATTTGAAAAATTGTATACTAGAAAAGTTTGACAAAAAATAGTTGGGAGAGGGAACCAAAAATTGGTTAACTAAGACACAAAAATATTTTGAGTTAATTGATTACATGGATCAATTTTACGAATTGTGGGTTTCTTATCAACTAATAGGGGAAGCTTCAAATTGGTGATTAAGTTTAAAATAATTGAATTCATCTACCAAAGAGAATAGATCATTGGATTAGTTTGTTCAACATTTATGAAAGAGATGGTTACCACAACTCTTTGATGAGAAAATGACATCATATCATATTAACCTTCAATAATTCTCTTTAATTGTGCAATAGCATTGGAACTAGTTTTTAAAATGATTAAAGTACATGTCAATGCATCAAAAAGATGAGAGGCTATAAACAAGGAGATTTTTGTTAGGTTTGAATGCTAATATTGGTGTAGCGGTGGATATGCATGGTCCTAAAACAATGAATGAAGTACTATATAAATACTTAAAATAAAAAATAAAATTGTAAGCTCTAGTGAGAGCAAGACATTTTTTAACAATAATAGAAATAATTGTTTTAAAAGGAAATAGGATTTTAGGGAAAATTAAAATTTCAAGAACCAAAGAACAAACTCTTCAAAAAGTAAACCATTTGCAAATAAAAAATCAAGGAATATTTTTAAAGGAAGTAATTGTAAGATTCACACGAGGACTCAAGATCCTAGGATCATCCACAAAATTGAAGATTGACCTTCCACAAGAGAGGAAAGAGAATAACTTGCTTGATAATGAAAGAAAACTAATATTATGATCAAATGGATCAAAGATCATAATTTATACATATGAGAAGTCTTGCTTATAAGCGAGGTGATAAGATAAGAAATCATATTCTTATGACAAGTGTCAAAATAATATGACATGAGACACAAAGAGATAGGTATCCTATGTGTACTCTAAGTAAAATAGTGTGACTAGGACCTAGGTGGTGAAATTAGGTAAAACACCTTGTTCACACCAACACCTCCCTAAGTGAAAAATAGGAAATAATGGATGCATGTAAATGATGCAATGATGGATGATTATGAGTCCCAAATAAACAAGGCCATATTAGGTACCTATGTACAAATGATCTCTCACAAATAAAGGGGAAAAAAGTGTAGGAAAAAAACTCTCTCTAAAAGAGAGAATACATAAAGAAGTGATGGAAGGAGGACTCAATATGACCCCCCAGGGACTACATCCAACATAGCTATAAAATCAATAATCCCCCATAGGAGAGAAAGAGTGAGACAATAGATCCCTAAATAATGAAGTAGCTCTCAAGTATTGATGGTGAATAATTGAAGACAAGAAACAATCCCTTATCTATAAACAACATTCCTCCCCTTGGGAAGAAATATATTCAATTTTTTATGTAGAATAAAGTCCAACTCCAAGAAGAGATATGATGGAATAATTCTTAAGATAACTGTCACTAAAAAATTTCTCAAATGTTCACATGTTAAAATCATGTTATGTCAATCTAGAATCTTGTGAATATTGATGTAGACCAAGTTGTAAAGACAAATATGATGGGACAATAGCTATGATATAATTGTCATCAAATAGGAGATGAATTTTATCAAATAAATCCTCCAAATTTGTAATGTAAGACTCCAAAAATGGGGATGAGATGTCTTATAGATTGGAATCCCATGTAACTTTGTATTTGGAAGAAAATGAATATCATGTTAAACATTGAATCAATAGGGGCCATGTATGTAGCAATACCAATTTCATTAGGAGCAACAAGTGATGGGTACACGATCTTGATAAGGGGAGAAAAATAAGAACAAAAGTCGTTATGTTTTTTGAACATTCAAGGCCTATAATATATTCAAGCTCCTCTAAAGTATCATCATCAAAGGGTATATTATCTACAAAATCAAGGGGAATGATATGATCTAAAGTAGAATTATTTTGAGTCAATAGATATGAGGGTCTCCAAAGATCTCCTCAATATTAATCCAAAGTGTGTTGAGGCAATCAATGCCCAATACAGTTCACACATAGTATCATGATCAATACTAGAACAAATCAATCTTGCAACATGGTCAATATTACTTCCTGATATAAAATGTCAATCTTGTTAATGATGATGAGTTTTTTAATATATTTTGATTTTTTCGTAAGGACGTGAGATATGATACATAAGACAACTCCATACACCCCTCAGTAGAATATAGTTGTAGAAAAATGAAAATGACATTCATAAAGAGTGTTATGAATATGCTCATTGAATCTAAACTAGAACAAATTTTTTGGGTAAAAGTAGTTACCACAAATTGTTACATCATTAATAGGTCTCCTACATAAACTCTTATTGAGAATACACCTATGGAAGTGTATTCAAGAAAAAAATTTCATTGAGATATCTTTGAGTCTTTGGTTATGAAGCATAGGCACATGTGCCTAGAGAAAAGTGGTCTAAGTTGTAGAATAATGCTATAAATGTATCTTCACCGCTATAATGACGGAAAATGTGTCCCTCTACATTTTCACACTTGTTTGGGCCCCCCTTTTTAAATTAAGCTTAATGTTGCATTGATTTAGTGTTGTAATGCGTTTAACACATTCCCATTAGGTATTGGGCCCTTGTAAACTAAATGAACCTAGTTGTGCCTTATTTAGGGTTTTGTAAAGTGTACATTTACACTTTCACATTAATTTAGGGTTTTATTAATAAATTAGACTTCTTTATGCCTTAATTGGCCTTATTTTGCATCCACAAGCCTTAATTAATGCATCTTTCTGAGATTAATCTCGACATTTACCAATATCCAATCATAATTCATGTGTTTTTGGATTGTGTGGTCCAGATTTAGTGATCTGGGACTCATAAACCACCTTGGGTGTATGGGTCCCACCTAAGTTTTGAGGCCCCAAAATGAATTTCACATTAATCTAAGTCTTTCTTGAAAAATGTGTCCCAAAGCCTACCTTAATGGGACTCATACACCACAATTGGCGTATGAGTCCTATGTTGCTTAAACCTAAATTAAATTCAAATTCTTGGTAGGATTTTATTCTCCTAGATTTGATGTTGGCTTGTAGTGTTGTAATTTCGAGAAATTTGATATAAACAAGTATGAATACAAGGTTATTTAAGTCATTTTTCACCTAGCAAGCAATCAAGTGACCTAAGACTTTCCTGAGAGCATTCCTTAGAGAATATTAGTATTTACTAGAGAATTCAAGAGCCTTCAAGAGCTGATTATCAAGTGTTTTAGAGCATTATTCAAGATTCAAGCATTATGTCAAAGTCAGCATGCATCATGTTTGTTTTTGAGCTAACATTTGTGATGTATGGTTTCATGATTCAAGCAAGCATTCAAATCAAGATCCATATCATTCAAACAAGAGTCAAGATCCACATTCATGCTAGCCATCTCATACATGTTTGCAACACTTTATTCCTAGGGTTTCAAGGTGAGTTGCAACATAGCTTTTTATTCATTCATCATTCCTCCTTTATATTTCATTTCATTTCAAGGTTTGACTACCAAAACGGGGTTTGACAAAGGAAAACCCCTTTCTACTAACAAAACAATTTTTTTCCCTTTCTTTAGTGTGTGATTTGTAAATCTAGGTTGTAGACACATTCAAGAGCAAGATTAGAGAAAAGTTGTCAAGGTTGCAAAGTTGTCAAAGTTGTCACCTTGTTTACAAGATCACTAAAAGGCATCTATAGAGCAAAATTTAGCAATTTAGATCCAAAAATTAGGTTGAGAAGATAGAGAAGAGATAGAAGAGTAGATTCAGACTTCGACTTTTTGAAAAAGCTGAGTAGGAGTGATATGTGACTTTTGGTGTATGAGTCCTAGTATAACCACTTTTCCAGATTTCAGAAGTTCCAAACTTGTCACTACTTGATTTTTGTTCCTTCCAAGAAACCCTAATCTGGGACTAAATTACCCAGCCTAGCCTATGAATCCTAGTGTGCATTAAATTCAACATTTTCAACATTTCAAGAGTTCATTCAAGCCACTATAGGTTTGCAAGTGCATCTCTCTGATTTCTTAATTTTTTGTTTTGTTATACATTCATGTCTAGGTCATCTATTCAAGTTTTGCACATCATTAGGTTTTGTATGTTACTTGTCTTTCCAAGCCCTAGCTTGGTGGTGAACCCATTTTTATTCTAAACATACCCTAGGACACCTTATTGCAAGATATCCTTCTTTCATTCTATCATTAGATTGAGATCTCTAGGGTTTCTTTGAATCAAACAAGAGTGAAATAGGAATCCCATCCTTGTGCTCCATCTCCTAAAAGGCAGGGAATCCTTTTTTCCTTGCTATATTTTGATGAACCTACATTTAGAACACCTATTTATGATTTGGAGTGCATTATAGTCCTAGATCTAGCTTGTATTAACTTTGCATTAGGGTTCACATTAGTTAATTGGCATCTAGGGTTTCCAAATCTTGCATTAGTGAAAGTGCATATAGGTTGCATTTTTGCATCTTGCATCATTGAATTTCACCTAAAATTTGCATTTACACTTAGTCTAGACATCATCCAAAATAGAAAACATAACATTCACAAAGAACTTGCTGAAAATGGTGCAAACACTCTAATTTGGGATCCATACGCCCCTTTGGGTGATTTAGTCCCAGTACAAGTGGTTTTTCCTGATTTCTAGGTATTCTATGGTGACTTTTATTCAACATTTAAACCCTTGGAAAACCTTGATTGGGACTCATACGCCTCTCTAGGAGATTTAGTCCTATTTCAAATTTTAGACTACATTTTCCAACATTAAAAACTCTATTTCTGTGTTTTTGTTTGGTGTTGTTAGTTATCTATTACAACTCATAGAGTTTCTATTACATTCCTTTCATTGCATCTAGCTTAATTTCATTTCAATTAGAATTAGAAAAAACCATGCATCTTGTTTTCATTACATCTTGCATTTCATTCATTACCCCTTGCATGAGCTTTACAACTTGGTGTCCTATTGTTAATACTATAGTGAGATGAAGTTCAATATTCATGTCATCTCGTGATAGCACAATCATCGTGGATCTTGGGTTATCTAGCTCTTTCACCACTAGTGTTGACACTAGTTCACTATGTATGGACCATACTATTAACAACTCTTTTCCTTCAAGTGGTATGACAAATGTTGAGACAATAGTTGCCATCCCTACTATAGATAACATACACCACATGATTGAAACTAAAGGAGTTGAAATTGTGCGTAACCTAGCTCAGATTTTTGTTAAACTTACTAGTGGTGCTCAACCTTCAAACAATGTCCAAATCCAAGGAGGAACCCAAATTCCTCCTCTCACAACTATTGCCTCTATTCCTACCCATACAAACCTTAAGTTACAACAACAATGTAACCTACTAGTAATTCCATTCCTACCTTGGGTATTTCTACTAGTATTCCAGTACCTTTGTGGCATCGCATGTCAAATATCCAACCACTTTAGCTCCCATAAGCATTCCACTCACTTTTCCTTCAAACACATATACACCTCCATCTTAGAATGCAAACAATGATGTCATCATAAACCAACTTTTGCAAACTGTTTCATCCCTCCAACATCAAGTTTCCATCATAAACCAAAATCAAAATGGTCAACCTATATACTATGTCAAAAGCAATCCCTTATCCTTGGAGATATTGAGAACACTGATACCACAAGGTCTAGAGATTCCTAGATTTGAGAAATATGGGGCGAAAGGGGACCTTTCTAACCATGTTTCCACTTATACCACATTGTGTAGTTATTTTTTCCTTGAGGATAAGCTCCTGGCTAAGCTTCTCCCTAGGTCATTGAAAGATACCACTTTAGAATGGTTTTCCTTGTTATTGAACAACTCAACTCATTCATTCAATGAACTTGTTGAGGCGTTTATAAACCATTTCCAAGTGCACATGACTTCTAAACTTACCTTAGTTGATTTGATGAGATGTAATTAGAAAGATGATGAAAAATTTACTAACTTCATTTCACACTACCAATCATTTTATTCTCAAATTGATGTAAAGATCCTCAATTCTCACCTTCTACAAATGTTCAATGAGAACTTGAAAAATAAGATACAAGATAAGCTTACCATGATGAAATTTCCTTCCTTCGTACACTTATGTACTACCCTCTGTGATTATCAAAACTCGGTTAGTAGTCGTGACTTAAAACCCACCTCTAGCTGACCTGAGAAGTCTGAGTCCACAAACCAAACAATTACCAAAACTTTAGGAAACAAAATAAAGGCTTCCTTCAACTTAATCCCCCTCAACAAGAAACTCAACATGTCGATGCCCAAGTGGCTACTATAAGGAAGATAACTCCTTTCCCCTTTGGAGATCCGACTAGGTAATTCACTCCCTTACTCGATACCCTCCATAACACAATGTCACAACTTCTAGAACATAAAATGATCAGCTTTCCTCCTATTAAAACACCCAATCCTAATAAAACTTTACCTTAGAGCTTTAGATCAAATTCTTATTACCATTATCACCATAAAAGTGAACATGACAAAGAACATTGTAAGCGTCTTAAACATCTTATGCAAGACCTCATTGATTTTGGTCGACTTTTAGTTTGCGGTGTTAATGATAAAGGAAATGAGTCTGTTTCTCCTCCCAACCAAAACTTACAAATATTTACCAACCCTATGCCTAATCATAATATTTCATTTGTCAAAGCTAGTGAAACTAAAAAGAATGATGTGATGAATGTTGACACAACTGATGAGAACATGGATATTATTGAACAAGGTCCTATGGATACTATTGAAAAAGGTTTGATTGCATTGATAGAAACTCAACCTTGTAAGGGCCTAACTAAGAATCCTCTTGAAATTGCTTTCTCATCTAAAGATACTATTAGAAATGCACCTGATGGTCCTCTTTACATAACTAGACGAATCAATGATAAGCCCACTAATGGGATATTGATTGATCCCATCTATGGAGAGAATGTGATCACTAAGGAATTCTTACTTGTGCATGAAATCTATGAAGAAACATATGACAAACTGAAATCATGGATAAAGACGCAAAACAGTTTTGCTTTCCCTATGATGGGATTGATCACCCTTCCTTTACAAATAGGATAACAAAAATTAGATGTCTCATTCTCCATCATCTCGATGTCAGACCAATTTCGTGTGAAGCTTGGTTAACCATGGCTATATTCCTTAATCCATAGTGACTTTAATCCTTTGTCTTCCCGAGGGAACTTTTCATTAGATTTCTTTGGCCCAAGCCTATGGAACCTATTAAACCTCAAGAAGACTTCTTTTTCAAATCCTATCAAAAGTGTAAGGTGAAATGTATAACAAAACTACCCCTTACAAACATGCCTCAACCTATGATTGAGCCTACTATCCTTGATAAAACCATGATTGAACCTACAGGAATTCTAAACAACCAAGATCAACCTAAGAAAGATCCTTCACTTATCTCCTATAAAAGACCGAGAGACAATGAAAACAATCCTTTCACACCTCCTAAGATAAAACAAGTTTACAAAGCTAAAAAGAAAGTGGTTGAACAAGATCTCGTGGTTCCTTTCATTCCTCCCCTTAGGGAAGAAAAGAAGCCTATGGTTGAGAAATCCTTTCCTACACAAATGCAACTTAAAAATTGAACTAAAAAAATGAAATGCTAGATAATGTAGGCATATACATTGTGCTCTTGCTCAAAGGTTAAAGAGAACAATAAAGAAAATCAACATCCAAACTTGACTGAAGCAATACACGAAGAGTCTCCCTCTTTGCAACAAAAAGATCTTATATCACAACCACAACATGAGCTAAATCCTTCTTTAGACATTATCATTCAACCTCTCTTTGTGATTAACTTGGATGACGATGACGAGGTTGCTAAAATCGATGAAGAAATGCATAATGAATTGAATACATTGTTTTCCTCTTCTATGAGCTTAAACGATAACTCTCCTAAGAAGAGTGTTGAACTTGGTAACAACCCTAGTTTAACACTTTCTATTGTCCCTTTGGCTAGTTTTCTATCTTCCATATATGATGAACATGATTGGGATGCAGATAACCTACTAATAGGTTGATTCACATGTGCCTTACTAGTCTTTTGTTTTCTTTTACATATTTCTTTATGTGATTGCATGTGCATAATGTGATCCCCTGTGATGTTTCTTCTAATGTATCTCTCTTTGTGGAATTCCTCTATTTGTATCTACATTTTTCTCTATGTCATTAATATTTTACCTTTTCATTTACCCTATGTTTTTCCTTTTTGGGATGACACAAGACATCGAGACATTCATGTCTCTTCCATGTTGACCCAAAAGCTTTTTCTTTATCTTTTCATTTGTCTTGTGTTTTCCTTTTTTGGATGACGCAAGGCATAGAGACATTCATGTCTCTTCCATGTTGACCCAAAATATTTTTCTTTATCTTTTCATTTGTCTTGTGTTTTCCTTTTGGGGATGACACAAGGCATCAAGACATTCATGTATCTTCCATGTTGACCCAAAATATTTTTCTTTATCTTTTCATTTGTCTTGTGTTTTTATTTTGGGGATGACATAAGGTATCGAGACATTTATGTCTCTTCCATGTTGACCTGAAAAGTTTTTCTTTTTTTACACTCTCTTTGTGTCATTCTTCCTATTTCATGAGTATTTGGGGAGTGATGATAGTTCCAAGCTCTATAAAAATATTGTAGCAAGAACATACTAATCCCAAATCCATGGACCCCTCATGTGTTTGGGAGTTTCATTTTGGGGGTAACCCCTCCCTTTCATGGTGTAACTTTATTTGGAAACATATGACTTGGAATAGGGCTTTCCAAATAAGCTATCATGTCTTTTTATTATTAGAATTTATCATTTGCTACTTTACAGTAATTGCTCACAACATGGTGTTTAGCAATTTCTTTAAAGTGGGGGCATACATTGGCATTATTTTTTGACTCATGTTTCATAGTGCATTTTTCTTACTTCATGCGATGCATCTTTTTCTTTGTGGTGACATTGGGTGTGATTTCCCTCAAGAGTGTTGTCTCTCTTAGTACATTATATTCCTCTTAGTGGATTGATGTGACACACTACATCCCCTAAGTTGTGAATCTTATATTCTTCGATTGGTCTCCTCTTGGAGACATTAGGCACAATGTTCCCTAAGTTAAGAGCTTACATGAACTAAGAAAAACTCCTTTGAATGTACCTTACACTCTTTTTACATTTTCTATTATATGGCCACCTTGCATAACACATTTTGCTTTCCTGTGGAGCCATCTTGTTTTTTCACGATTTTCAAGCATACAAAGCTTTGATTGCCTCATAAAGCTCTAAGTTAGTTTTTGTGTGGTGCCTTATCAAATTTATCAGGAGGTATAACTTTGGTTCGCTTGTACGTATGGGAGCCAAACTTAGGCGTGAATTTCCCATAGCTACTTTCTTGTTTGTGTAAGTGCATACCAGCTATGTGCAGATGTGTCTCATTGGGGGCTGACCTAGTGGATGGCTTGAGGTTCCACTAGCCATTGTGAGCATTCATTTTCAGACAAACAACTTAGATCTGATCCACAACGTACAAGACAAATGGTCAAAGCTTGATCCACCCCTTTTTTTTAATTTCACTTTTATTTGTGCCTTTGGCAATATATGCTTGTGCCTTGTTGTTGCTCCTTATATTTTTTATATGTGTTTTATTTTGTGCTTATATTGGTTTACAATAGAATCTTGATCTTGGGGGCTTGATCACCCATCTCGATCGTTGTCATCCTTTCTCACTAGCATTGGTACACTTGGACCCCTGTTGATGTGAGTTTGTCTACTTTAGTGTGAGTTTGAAGTAATTTACTCCTCTCACTAAAGTGGGGGCTAAATGTAATGACAAAAATTGTATCCCTCTACATTTTAGCACTTTTTTGGGCCCCCCTTGTTAAATTAAGCTTAATGTTACATTAATTTAGTGTTGTAATGTGTTTAACACATTCACATTAGGTATTGGGCCCTTGTAAACTAAATGAACCTCGTTTTGCCTTATTTAGGGTGTTGTAAAGTGTACCTTTACACTTTCACACTAATTTATGGTTTTATTAATAAATTGGGCTTCTTTATGCCTTAATTGGCCTTATTTTGCATCCACAAGCCTTAATTAATGCATCTTTATGAGATTAATCCTGACATTTACCAATATCCAATCATAATTCATGTGTTTTTGGATTGTGTGGCCTAGATTTAGTGATCTAGGAATCATACGTCACCTTGGGTGGATGGATCCCACCTAAGTTTCGAGGCCATGATATGAATTTCACATTAATCTAAGCCTTTCTTGAAAAATGTGTCCCAAAGCTTAACCTAATGAGACTCATATGGCACAACTGGTGTATGAGTCTCATGTGGCTTAAACCTAAATTAAATCCAAATTATTTGTGGGATTTTATTCTCCTACATCTGATGTTGGCTTGTAGTGTTGTAGTTTCAAGAAATTTGGCATAAACAAGTATAAATACAAGGTTATTTCACTCATTTTTCACCTAGCAAGCAATCAAGTGACCTAAGACTTTCATGAGAGCATTCATTAGAGAATATTAGTATTTACAAGAGCCTTCAAGAGCTGATTATCAAGTGTTTTGGAGCATTATTCAAGATTCAAGCAATATGCCAAAGTCATCATGCATCATTTTTATTTTCGAGATAACATTTGTGATGTAGGGTTTCATGATTTAAGCAAGCATTGAAGTCAAGATCCATACCATTCAAGCAAGATTCAAGATCCACATTCATGCTAGCCATCTCATACATGTTTGCAACACTTTATTCCTAGGGTTTCAAGGTGAGTTGCAACATATCTTTTAATTCATTCATCATTCCTCCTTTCTATTTCATTTCATTTCAAGGTTTGACTACCAAAACGGGGTTCGATCAAGGAAAACCCATTTCTACTAAGAAAACAAAAATTTTCCCTCTTTAGTGTGTGATTTGTAAATCTAGGTTGTAGACACATTCAAGAGCAAGATTAGAGAAAAGTTTTCAAGGTTGTAAAGTTGTCAAAGTTGTCACCTTGTTTAGAAGATCACTAAAAGGAATATACAGAGTAGAATTTAGCAATTCAGATTTGAAAATTAGGTTGAGAAGATAGAGCAAAGATAGAAGAGTACATTTAGATTTTGAATTTTTGAAAAAGATGAGTAGGACTAATATGCCACTTTTGGCATGAGTCCCAACATAGCCACTTTTCTAGATTTTAGGAGTTCTAGACTTGTCACTACTAGATTATGTTCCTACCCAAAAACCCTAATTTGGGACTAAATCACCTAGCTTGGTGTATGAGTCCTAGTGTGCATTAAATTCAACATTTTAAACATTTCAATGGTTCATTCGAGCTACTACAGGTTTCCAGGTGCACCTCTATGATTTCTCAATTTTTTGTTTTGTTATACATTCATCTCTAAGTCATATATTCAAGTTTTTCACATCATTAGGTTTTGTATGTTACTTGTCTTTCCAAGCCCTAGCTTGGTGGTGAACCCATTTTTAGTCTAAACATACCCTAGGACACCTTATTGCAAGATCTCTTTCTTTCATTCTATCATCGGATTAAGATCTCTAGGGTTTCCTTGAATGAAACAAGAGTGAAATAGGAATCCCACCCTTGTGCTCCATCTCCTAAAAGGTGGGGCATCCTATTTTCCTTGTTACATCTTGGTGAACCTACATTTAGAAAACCTATTTCTAATTTGGAGTGCATTATAGTCTTAGATCTACCTTGCATTAACTTTGCATTAAGGCACACAATTGTTAATTGGCATCTAGGGTTTCTAAATATTGCATTAGTGAAAGTACATATAGGTTGCATTTTTGCATCTTGCATCATTGAATTTCATCTAAAATTTGTATTTGCACTTAGACTAGACATCATCCAAAAAAAATACATAACATTCACACAAAACTTGCTGAAAATGGTTCAAAAACCCTAATCTGGGACTCATACTCCCCTTTGGGTGATTTAGTCCTAGTATAGGTGATTTTTCCTAATTTCTAGGTATTCTATTGTGACTTTTATTCAACATTTAAACCCTTGAAAAACCCTAATTGAGACTCATACACCCCTCTAGGTGATTTAGTCCCATTTCAAATTTTAGAGTACATTTTCCATTATTAAAAACTCTGTTTTTGTGTTTCTATCTAGTGCTATTAGTTATCTGTTTCAGTTCATAGAGGTTCAGTTACATTCCTTTCATTGCATCTAGCTTAATTTCATTTCAATTAGAATTAGAAAAAAACATGCATCTTGTGTTCATTACATCTTACATTTCATTGATTACCCCTTGCATGAGATTTACAACTTGGTGTCCTATTATTAATACTATAGTGAGACTAATTTTGGGACTCAAGTCATCCACTAATAGCACAATTGTCGTGGATCTTGGGTTATCTAGCTCTTTCACTACTAGTGTTGACACTAGTTCACTAAGTATGGGCCATACCCTTAACAACTCTTTGCATTCAAGTAGTATGAAAAATGATGAGACAATGGTTGCTAGTATTTCACAAGAAAAAAAATACAAATCCATGAAGACTTAGCAAACCTACAATATCAAGTACTTGTATTGAAAACATTTCAACCACTACCATCCCTACTATAGATAACATACACCGAATGAATGAAACTGAAGGAGTTGAACTTTTGTGTAACCTAGCTTAGATTTTTGGTAAACTTACTAGTGGTTCTCAACCTTCAAACAATTTCCAAAGCCAAGGAGGAACCCAAATTCCTCCTTTCACAACTATTGCCTCTATTCCTACCTATACCAACCCTCAAGTTACAACAACAATGTAACCTACTAGTAATGTCATTCCTACCTTGGGTATTTCTACTAGTATTCCTAGTACCTTTGTGGCATTGCATGTCAAATCTCCTACCACTTTACCTCCCATAAGAATTCCACTCACTTGTCCTTCAAACACATATACACCTCCACCATATCCACCTCCATCTCAAAATGCAAACAATGATGTCATCATAAACCAAAATTTGAAAACTATTTCATCCCTTTGAAAGCAAGCTTCCACCATAAACCAAAATCAAAATGGTCAACCTATATACTATGTCAAAAGCAATCCATTATCCTTGGAGATATTGAGAACACCGATACCACAAGGTCTAGAGATTCCTAGATTTGAGAAATATGGGGCTAAAGGGTATCCTTCTAACCATGCTTCCACTTATATTGCATTGCGTAGTGATTTTTTCCTTGAGGATAAGCTCTTGGCTAAGCTTTTCCCTAGGTCCTTGAAAGATACCACTTTAGAATGGTTTTCCTTGTTATCGAACAACTTAATTTGTTCATTCAATGAACTTGTTGAGGCCTGTATAAAGCATTTCCAAGTGCACATTAATTATAAAATGACCTCATCCAATTTGATGAGATGTAAGCAAAAAGATGATGAAATTTCCTTCCTTCATACACTTATGTACTGTTGTTTGTGATTATCAAAAATTAGTTAGTAGTCGTGACACAAAACCCACCTCTAGCCGACCTGAGAAGTTTGAGTCCACAAACCAAAACAATTACCAACCTTTTAGGAAAAATAATAAAGGCTTCCTTCAACTTAATCCCCCTCAACAAACAACTCAACATGTTGATTCCCAAGTGGATACTATAAGGAAGACAACTCCTTTTGCATTTGGGGACCTGGCTAGGCAATTCACTCACTTACCTGATACCCTCCATAACACAATGTCACAACTTCTAGAACATAAAATGATCAACTTGCGTCCTATTAAAACAATCGATCCTAATAAACCTTTACCTTTGAGCTTTAGATTGAATGCTTACTATCATTATCACTGACAAAATGGTCATGATACTGAACATTGTAAGCATCTTAAACATCTTGTGCATGACCTCATTGATTCCAGTTGACTTTTAGTTGGCAGTGTTAATGATAAAGGAAATAAGTTCATTGCTCCTCCCAATCAAAACTTACAAATATTTACCAACCCTATGCCGAATCATAATATTTCATTTGTCAAAGCTAGTGAAACTACAAAGAATGATGTGATGAATGTTGACACAAATGATGAGAACATGGATATTATTGAACAAGGTCCTATAGATATTATTGAAAAAGGATTGATTGCATAGATCAAAAATCAACATTGTAAGGGCTGAACTAAGAAGCCTCTTGAAATTTCTTTCTTATCTAAAGATATTATTAGAAATGCACTTGATCTTCTTCTTTACATAACTGTTTGAATCAATGATAAGCCCACTAATGGGATATTGATTGATCCCATATGTGGAGAGAATGTGATCACTAAGGAATTTTTACTTTTGTATGAAATCTATCAAGAAACATATGACAAAATTAAAGCAAGGATAAAGATGCAAAACAATTTTGCTTGCCCTACGATGGGATCGATCGCCCTTCCTTTACAAAGAGGACCAAAAACATTAGATGTCTCATTCTCCATCATCTCAACATCATACCAATTCCATGTGAATCTTGGTTAACCATGGCTACGCTCCATGGAAGCCATCTTTGTCAGTTGTGCATAAATGCTTAAAGTTTCCCTTCAATGATAATGAAATTTTCACTATATACCATAGTGGCTTTAATCCTTTATATTCACAAGGGAACTTTTCATTAGATTTCTTTTGGCCAGAGACTATGGAACCTATTAAACCTCGAGAAGATTTCTTTTTCAAATCCTATCAAAAGTTTAAGGAAAAATGTATAGCAAAACTATCCCTTACAAACATGCCTTAACCTATGATTGAGCCTACTATCCTTGATGAAACCATGATTGAACCTAAAGACGTTCCATACAACTAAGTTCAACCTAAGAAATATCCTTCACCTATCACCTATAAAAGACCAAGAGACAATGAAAATATTCCTATCACACCTCCTAAGATAAAAAAAGTTTACAAAGCTAAAGAGAAAGTGGTTGAACAACCTCCCATGGTTCCTTCTGTTCCTCCCCTTAGGGAAGAAAAGAAGCCTATGGTTGACAAAGCTGCTCCTACACAAATGGAACTTGAAAATTGAACTAAAAGAAACATAAATGCTAGAGAATGTAGGCGTATACGTCGTGCTCTTGCTTGAATGTTAAATGAAGAGAACAATAAAGAAAATCAACATCCAAACTTGATTGAAGCAATACACGAAGAGTCTCCCTCTTTGCAACAAAAAGATCTTATATGACAGCCACAACATGAGCTAAATCCTTCTTTAGAAATTATCATTCGACGTCTTGTTGTGATTAACTTGGATGATGATGATGAGGTTACTAAAATCGATGATGAAGTGCATAATAAATTGAATACATTGTTTTCCTCTTCTATGAGCTTAAATGATAACTCTCCTAAGAAGAGTGTTGAAATTGGTAATGAACCTAGTTCGACACTTGCTATTGTTCCTTTGGCTAGTTTTTCACCTTCCATATATGATGAACATGATTGGGATGTAGATGACCTGCTAAATGGTTGATTCACATGTGCCTTACTAGTCTTAATTTTGTTTTCTTTTGCATATTTCTTTATGTGATTGAATGTGTGTAATGTGATCCCCCATGGTGTTTCATCTAATATATCTCTCTTTGTGGCATTCCTCTATTTGTATTTACATTCTTCTCTATGTTGTGAATATTTTACCTTTTCATTTGTCTTGTGTTTTCCTTTTTGGGATTACACAAGGCGTTGAGACATTCATGTCTCTTCCACGTTGATCCAAAAGATTTTTATTTATCTTTTCATTTTTCTCATGTTTTCCTTTTGTGGATGATGCAAGGCGTTGAGACATTCATGTCTCTTCCATGTTGACCCAAAAGCTTTTTATTTATCTTTTCATTTGTCTTGTGTTTACCTTTTGGGGATGACGCAAGGAATTGAGACATTCATATCTCTTCCATGTTGACCCAAAATATTTTTCTTTATCTTTTCATTTGTCTTGTGTAGCAAGAACATACTAACCCCAAATCCATGGATCCCTCATGTGTTTGGGAATTTCATTTTGGGGGCATGCCCTCCTTTTCACAGCGTAGCTTTATTTGGAAACATATGACTTGGCATAGGGATTTCCAAAGAAGCTCTCATGTTCTTTTATTGTTATCATTTATCATTTACTACTTTGAAGTAATTTCTCCCAACATGGTGTTTAACAATTTATTTAAAGTGGGGGAATAAATTGGCCTTATTTTTTGACTCATGTTTCATAGTTTAGTTTTCTTAGTTCATGCGATGCATCTTTCGCTTTGTGGTGACATTAGATGTGATGTCCCTCAAGAGTGTGGTCTCTCTTAGCACATTATATTCCTCTTAGTGGATTGATGTGACACACTATATCCTTTAAGTTGTGAATCTTCTATTCTTCGATTGGTCCTCTCTTGGAGACATTAGGCACAATGTTCCCTAAGTTAATACCTTACATGAACTAAGAAAAAATCCTTTGAACATACCTTACACTCTTATTACATTTTCTCTTATATGGCCACCTTGCATAACACATTTTGCTTTCCTGTGGAGCCATCTTGTTTTTTCATGAGTTTCAAGCATATGAAGCTTTGCTTGCCTCATGAAGCTCGAAGTTCATTGTTGCGTGGTGCCTTATCAAAGTTATCAAGAGGTATAGCTTTGGTCTAGTTGTACGTATGGGATCTGAACTTAGGTGAGACTTTCCCATAGCCACTTGCTTGTTTGTGTGAGCGCATACCATTCATGTGTGTATATTTCTCACTGTGGGCTCACCTAGTGGACAACCCGAGGTTCCACTAGCCCTTGTGAGCATGCATTTTTAGACAAACAGTTTAGATCGGATATACAACGTATAGGATAAATGGTTGAAGCTTGATCCACCCCTTTTGTTTTATTCCACTTTTATTTGTGCCTTTGGCAGTGTATGGTTGTGCCTTGTTGTTGCTCCTTATATCATTTACATGTGTTTTATTTTGTGCTTATTTTGGTTTTCCAAAGAATCTTGATCTTGGGGGCTTGATCACCCCTCTCAATTGTTGTCATCCTTTCTCACTAGCATTGGTACACTTGGACCCCTCTTGATGTGAGTTTGTCTACTTTAGTGTGATTTTGAAGCAACTTCCTCCTCTGATTAAAGTGGGGGGCTAAATGTAATGACAGAAAATGTATCCCTCTACATTTTCGTACTTGTTTGGGTGCCCTTTGTTAAATTAAGCTTAATGTTGTGTTGATTTAGTGTTGTAATGTGTTTAACACATTCACATTAGGTCTTGAGCCCTTGTAAACTAAATGAGCCTAGTTGTGTCGTATTTAGGGTGTTGTAAAGTGTACCTTTACACTTTCACACTAATTTAGGATTTTATTAATAAATTGGGATTCTTTATGCCTTAATTGGCCTTATTTTACATCTACAAGCCTTAATTAATGTATCTTTTTGAGATTAATCCTGAAATTTACCAATATCCAATCATAATTCATGTGTTTTTGGATTGCGTGGCCCAGATTTAGTGATTTTGGACTCATATGCCACCTTGGGCATATGGGTCCCACTTAAGTTTTGAGGCCACGATTTGAATTTCACATTAATCTAAGCCTTTCTTGAAAAATGTGTTACAAAACTTAGCCTATTGGGACTCATACACCACAACTAGCATATGAGTCCCATGTGGCTTAAACCTAAATTAAATTCAAATTCTTGGCAATATTTTATTCTCCTAGATCTGATGTTGGCTTGTAGTGTTGTAATTTTGAAAAATTTGGCATAAAAAAGTATAAATACAAGGTTATTTCACTCATGTTTCACCTAGCAAGCAATCAAGTGACCTAAGACTTTCATGAGAGAATTCCTTTGAACACATTAGTGTTTACAAGAGCATTCAAGATCCTTCAAGAGCTGATTATCAAGTGTTTTGGAGCGTTATTCAAGATTCAGTCATCATGTCAAAGTCATCATGCATCATGTTTGTTTTTGAGCTAACATTTGTGATGTAGGGTTTCATGATTCATGCAAGCATCCAAGTCAAGATCCATACCATTCAAGCAGGATTCAAGATCCACATTCATGCTAGCCATCTCATACATGTTTGCAACACTTTATCCCTAGGGTTTGGTGAGTTACGACATAAATTTTTGTTCATTCATCATTCCTCCTTTCTATTTCATTTCATTTCAAGGTTAGACTACTAAAATGGGGTTTAACCAAGGCAAACCCCTTTCTACTAACAAGTTGAGAAGACATAACTTATAATTTAGTAGTCCAAATCTAAAAATCAGGTTAAGAAGACATCTAGTAGATATAGAAAAGCAGATTTAGACTTTGACTTTTTGAAAAAGCTGAGCAGGACTAATACACCACTTTTGGTGTATGATTCTTAGTATAGCTAGTTTTCCAAATTTTAGGAGTTCCAAACTTGTCATTTCCAAATTTATGTTCCTTCCTAGAAACCCTAATCTGGGATTAAACCGCCTAGCCTGGCGTATGAGTCCTAGTGTGTATTAAATTTAGCATTTTCAACATTTCAGGTCTTCATTCAAGATGCTACAGGTTTCCACGTGCGCCTCTCTAATTTCTTAGTTTTTTGTTTTGTTATACATTCATCTCTAAGTCATCTATTCAAGTTTTGCACATCTTTAGGTTTTGTATGTTACTTGTCTTTCCAAGCCCTAGCTTGGTGGTGAACCCATTTTTAGTACAAACATACCCCAGGACACCCTATTGCAATATCTCTTTCTTTCATTCTATCATCAGATTTAGATCTCTAGGGTTTCCTTGAATGAAACAAGAGTGAAATAGGAATCCTACCCTAGTGCTCCATCTCCTAAAAGGTGGGGTCCCCTATTTTCATTGTTACAATCACTATGGTATTAGAGTTTAAAAGGGTACAAGATTTGGGATCTTGTGGCTAATTTTTTTTTGTATTAGAGAAGTGTTATCTTTAGAGAAGTTAGACCTTCTTTCATAGTATTTGATAAAATCATATAGATTGATCAAACCATTTCCTATATAACCCTATGAGAAAAGAATGCATACAATTTTACCGAATAAACATATGCACATATCAAAGATATACCACAAGATAACATGAGATATACCCTAGGAAAGGCCTCGAGAGGGAAAAAATCTAGCCTCCAAAAGCATCCACACTCAATGTATTATTCAAGAATGAAAACATTACAATACACTTAAATATTCTCCATGAATACTTTTGAAATATTAAGCCCCCCCTCCATGTGTCCAAGCATGTATACACACATCTAATGTCATGCTTCACATATGCACTATTCAAAAGAGAACACAATACAATGACAAACAAGCCTAACAACAAAACAACAAACTAGCTAACCTCAACCACTAAACATGTGTTTTTTTTTATAGAATAAAACACACAAATACAACTAAGTGGTAAGGTAAAACTGTGTGCCTCAAAATCATGAGTACACAAAACCATTGGCTCCACATTTAATTTTTGATACTAAGTTTCCCAATATTAAAAATTTCCCATGTGCAACCCACACATAAAAAATATCTAACCAATGCTACATACAACTTTACAAGTGATCTCGCCGGTATTGGCATGGTGTAATGGTTTATAGGTGGCATTGTTGTTCTTGCCACCAAGGTTCAAACCCCGTTGGGGTGGTATTGTTGAATGGTTGTATCCGGTTCATAGCTCCGGTCAAAAGCGTTTACCCCTTGAATAAAAAAAAAAACTTTACAAGTGATCTCAAATAAATATTTAATGTGGCTAAACACATCACTAAATATGTGCCACAAATAAATATTTATTTTAGATATAATTTAAATATTTTTTTCTTCTGCAAGGTGTACACCACCCTATTCATAAAAGTATTGTAGCTAAAGGATGAAAAAAAAAGTGGTTCAACTACCCTCAAATTATAAGAAGGTTGAACTCGAATCCCAAAAATGACCTATAGAGGAAGATATCTCAAATAGTTTAGAGAGTTTTGAAGAGGTTGTAGAACCTCCACCTAACCTCTTGAGGACTTCCACTTCACTTAGACAAAAACCAAATACATATAATATTCCTAATTCGAGGTGTATTTTTTCTTTTATTACTAACATAAATGAGCCTAGAACTATAAATGTCATTGGGTATGGATGATTCTAAGTTCTAGAGTGGCTATGGATGAGAAGATAACTATATTGAAAAAAATCACACATTACTTGACTTAGTATATTTTTTTGATGGCTAGAAAATGATTGGTTGTAAAAGGGAATTTAAAAATATAATTTATAATAACAATTTTGATAAGTATAAATCTAGATTGGTTGGAAGGAAAATTTCCAAGTTGAGGGAATTGATTATGGTAATATTTTCTCTCTAGTTTCTAAGCTAACATCCATTCAATTGTTATTATCTTTTGTAATAGCTTGTAAGCTTGAGGTTGAGTACATGAATTTGAATTCAAATTATTATATGGTGATTTGAAGGAATACATTCACATTAAAAAACTAGAGCACTGCATTGGAAAAGACAGAAAAAATGATTTTTATGTTGAAAATATCTTTGTATGGTCTTGAGTGATCACCTAGGATGTGGTACCAAATGCTAGATTCATTTGTGTTGTGACTAGGATTTTTCATATCCAAATCTATCATTGAATATATTATAAGTGGTCATGCAATGGTAATTTTTCTTATTATCCCATTATATATGTAGATGATAAATTATTTTTTGTAATATTAAAGACATAATTTATTAATTAAATTCTCAACTAAATTAGTATAGTTTGAGATGAAATACTAGGGAATACTATGTTCATGTTGGGAATGGAGATTAGAAGAGATAGAGAAAACACACATATTTGGTTGGGCTAGAGCAATTAAGTGAACTTAGTGTTGGAAACGTTCAACATGACTTGTAGACTATTGTATGTTCCTGTTTTGATTGAGACTAAGTTATTAGTAAACTATTTTGTCTTCTCCTAGTGAGATGGATGATATGGCCTAAGCACCTTATGATAGAACTATTGAGAACTTAATGTATGTTATGGTCTATAGTAGGCTAGATATTTCTCAAATAGTGCGAGTCTTGATCTGATTCATGGATAATATTGAACACATACATTTGGGTGTAGTGAAGAGGGTCTTTATATATTTGTAAGGTGTCTCCAATTAATCATTTGTTATCATTCTAATGTCATAGGGGGCTGACACTCAGTGACTAATCATTGATTTTTGGATTTAGATTAGACTAGGAATGTTGGAAACATAAGATGCACCAATGGATATGTTTACTATGTTTGGTGGTACAATTATTTGGATGAGTAAGTGATAGGTTCTCATCACTTTGTCCATCATACAAGTTGAACACATGAAAAATACTTATGCTTTTAAGGAATTAATTTGGATTAAAAGATTGTGTTCATACGTGGGGCTAACTCTTAGAGCTATTATAGTTCTATGTGACAGTTAAGACATTTTATCAAAATATCAAGCATATTTATGTTTGGCACATTTTGTTCATGAAATGATAGAATATGGGAGGGTGATGTTGGAGAAATTTGAAACTCTATATAATATTTTAGATGTATTGATGAATCTAGTGTGCTTAAAAAATTTAAGCATTCTTTGAGTCTATAGGCCTCTTGGCTCTTTGAGATTAGTTCATAGTGTTAGTGCTCCCTATTCTCCTGCAAGGTATTTGATAATGTTATGAAATGTGTTTCAACATTTCTCCTAATATTAAGATTACTAAAAATGTGATTTTTAGGCTATTTAATAGAAATACTTGATTCTTGGGATATAGAGTTTTTTTTGGTCAAAATAAATATTTTAGGTTGTTTGGCATCAATTCCCAAATGCTTAGCATGTAGATTTCTACAATAACTATAATTTAAATAGAAAAGATCCAATGTGCCTAACAAATCTAAAGTTATGATTTCCAAAATTTAGGTCCCTCATATGGAAATGTAAAAACATCTGACATATAAAATAGTTGTAGAGGGAGTTACACTTGTCAACCAACTTATGACACATACTATTACACATCATAAGGTTAATTTGAATGGGATAATGGAGCCAAAATTCAACACCCAACTTGTTGAGTGGATTATGATGAACTTATGGTAGGTGGAAGGTATTGGGTCCCAAACTCGCTACTCCACTTCCTAGAACTAAATCTCACTCACAAGAGTAGGGTTTTTGTCATACTAGTGAAATCAACTCATCAACAAACCATGAAGGGTTGAAGGCCAACTTAATGAGATTGGGTTATATTTCCTACTCTTCGAGCTCAAGTTATATTTGAGAGTGTATTTCAAAGAGTATACCTTAACAGGTATTGAAATCACATATAATAAATAATAATAAAATAATTACAACCAAACCCTACTTGATGTCTTGGTCCCAAAGACTATCACTGAACCAAGGACAACTGGCCACCTCAAAACTCCTATATAGATGATAACACTATATAATCATAACCCACACAAAATGAATTCACTTGGGTTCATGGAAGATAGATTCTTGGTTATATCATGAGATTACAAATATAAATCTAAACTACTCCTACGCTACAATTTTTTGTTTGTTTGATGGTGTGAGATTGGTGCATGGTTCCAGACCAATACCTATCTATTGGAAAATAGAGTAATAACACATTGAGAAGGAACAAACTACAACAAAAGAGCATGAAGCCATGTATTTACATGTAATGAAGATTATGAAATATTGTCACAAAACACACTTGGTAATCCATAACATAATTGCATATATTCATATATAAAACGAGAGAGATCATTACAATACTTGCAATTTTTTTAGAATATTGCTACATTCATGTTTGAGCCAATCTTATACTCATGCCAAAAAATGTGACAAAGAAAAATGCATGGCTACGGCAAATAAATATTCCTAAGCATACACCCAACATCCTAGAGACATTCTACAATAGAAACCACTTGCAACATTAATCTTCTTTTATTTTGGTGGCTTGTACCCAAAAAATGAACTAGATTTGCATCAATGGATTCCTTGCAAATTCCTTGGTGTCTAGGGACCACAATTGAACCAACCTATTTGAAAATGATAAAAATTGGGCCTTAATACCTATAGGGAATCAAACCCTAATCACTACATTGTAGCACATTCAAATTTGTGGATGAGGATGAATCCCACTATATTGGAGGAGATTTGCTACTCTTGAGTCTCTAGGACAAAGAAGAGTCTACAAGGAGCAAATGGTCCTCAACTAACTCAAAGAACAAAGCTTAGGTGGCAGGTTCAAATAGAGAGAGTTCCAAAAACAAAAAGAGTAGGTTACAGAGGTCTCCTGGATAGACCAGTGAGTTCTTAGCCATAGATGACAATATGACCCAAAGATGACAGTGCAACGCACTGGCATCTCATATGAACCAAAAAATGAGACTATCACAAAAAATAGAAAAATGACTAAGTTAACAATCCAATTGCTAGGAAACCTTGAAATATAGGAAAATAATAGAGTATAATAGAACTAAAATAAAGCAAAGTAAAATATAATATAAATGAAATATAGATGATGAAATGAAAGAAGAGAAAGAAAATACTCACAACCAACTGAGCAATGAAGCCTCCAACAAATAAATGTCTTCAATGCTTGCACACATAAGACAAAGAGAAAATGTTGGGGCTGTTTAGGGGCTTGCCTCAGTCAAATCCCTGTTTTGATGTTTCCACCTCCATAGACAACCAAATAGATAGATAGAGAAAATAATAGTCAATAAAATAGATAAATAGATGAGATAGACAATGCATAGACAAGGGACATGTGATCAATCCCAAGATGCTCAAAGACACAATAGAAGAGATAGATATCACTTGCAATTCCTAAGGAAGCCAAAGAGAGAGAGAGAGAAAGAGAGGGTTGTGAGAGCCAAAAGAGTTTCAAAGATTATTGTGAGAATGTGAGAGTGTTGTAGCAAGCAAGAGAGCTATGCAAGCTTTAGAGGAGAGTAAGAATTTCCAAGAGAGGGAGAAAAGAGAAAGAGCAAGAGACCAAGAGAGAAAGATCAAGAAGAAGTAATGGAATGAAAGAGATAGATTTAAAAGTTAAAAGAGGGAGGAAAAGAAGGTTCTAGAGCCGTTACAAGGCATCTTGAGTTGTTTCCATTGACATAGGTAGGTGACAAGTGGCAACATGTTAAGAAATAGTTGTTTGAATGTTGAAATGTCATGGGACGCTAGTATGACATGTAGACATTCACGTGGGGCACTAGTGGATAGACAAATCATGCTAAAAAATAGTGGGAATGAGGAAAACACATGGTTTGATGCAAAGATGACATGCAAAGGTAGTTGTTGAAAAATGGGTCTTGAGCATCTAGAGTAGGGAATAGGTTGATGCAAGGGCTGAAATGAACCTACACAAATACTAAGGGAGTCGACACTAAAGTGGATGCAAAAAAGTAGGTGAAATTGTAATGGGTGCAATTTTATAACACAATATTTTACCCCCACTTTAGCAGGCATATGAATCTACATGAATATGCACACTAAAGGAAATCTATTAAAAATAAATAACATCATGGTACCAAAAGGATATTGTAGAGGAATTAGATAACTCTTCAAACCGAGGAAACATACCCCTAGGGTGAAGACCTACAAAAAAAATGCATTAGACAAGAAAAATCTACACACAAGACAATAAGGTTTGAAAATAAAAAGCTATCAAATCATGGGGTTAGAGCATATAGATAGTCAAAAAAAAAAAAAATGGATAACGCATACACAAAGGTACATAACAAACTAAAAGATTTGAGTCAACAAAGTGAAAGAGACCTTGATGCAAGAGGTTTTCTTAGTACTATGCGTTGTTCCCAAATTAAGAAATGATACATAGAAGAATTCTTAAACTAAGAGAAGAATGTAAGGATTGATTGTTTAGAAAGAAGAATGAATCCAAAAGATAGGGAATAAATCAATTTCAGGGAGAAAAAGAGAGAGAAAGAGCATAAACTTAGGATGAAGAAGATGTAGGTATTTGATATGGTATATACAATTGTAAATCTGAACTAGGACATGAAGAGGACATGGGTCTTCTATCCTGCAAAGCTAACTATAAATTCACCACAAACATGTTTGTTGTAGATAAACACATTGGGAAAAAAAGTGAAAATATGGGAAAATTCATAGACATGTCTTGACATAATTTGATCAGATAAAAATACATTGTCGATAATTATGGTTAACAAGGATAGAGACCATACAACAAGCAAATAAAGATGATTCTAATAAGTATGGATAGAAAGCTAGGGACCATACAACAAGCGCATAAAGACAGGGCTAATTAGTATGACTAGCAAGCTAGAGACCATATAGAAAGCGCATAGGCCTGTGGCTGCTACAAGCTACATTGTAGGACAGTCATAGAAAAGAAAAGTCTAGTCCAAGATAGATGACAAGATTATAAGACATCAAGACATATTTCTTTTAAGACAATTTTTTGAAAAATAAGTAGACATGATAGCCCCTCTTTAGAATGATGTGTGTTACATAGAGGAGCACATGTCATTCTAAGGAGAAGTAAAGATAGAGAGGGGGTCCTCAAGAGGGACACACACCACCAGAACAAGTTATTGCTTCCCCCAACGTATAATGGAGGATAACCATACTAGATATTATTGTGTTGCTACCACAAATAAATTATAGTGTACTACCAAAAATGGTAGTGAGCAAGAAAAACTACGAATGCCACATAGCGCACAACAATGCAATAGAAGAAGATTTATAGTTTATAATGGACAAGATAGAGGTAAACCTCGATATCACTTGTCATGCGAAGAAGAGACAAGTGCATAAATAGATGAAATAATGATGACACTAGAGTCAAGAAGTTGTTTTTTTCCCTTCAAGGCCTTACATTCACTAGTGGAATTTCCATTAACGGGTGATGAGCCTAGACATTAGTTAATTTTCTTATGTTTTTATGCAAGTTCATAGACTTTACCAGATATTTATCTTATACATATTCCTACACTATGTTATCTTTTATACTTATTATGCAACCTTGAAATTAATTTAAACTATATGGAAATATGGTTATGATGGGATAATTTATGTGTGGATGTGTATAATTTAATGTAATTGATATATATTCTTAGCTATGGTTGTTAGTATTGTGTGCATGTTTTGTGAACTAACTCTTACAACTAGAGGAGTTCCTAGAAAACAAAATAAGGGAGGTTCCAAAATAAATGGAGTGCAACAACTACAACATGGAGGAACTTAATGAAGATGGTTGTGCATCATTATTATGTCTAATAAAGATACTGAAGGAGAAGAACCCTGTTACAGTTGGCATTCTAACATAACTGATTTGAGCATTCAACGTGCTAGTTTTGTTACAATAGAGTCACAATCCTGCTTGGAATCTTCTTCCTTTTTAGTTGCAATTTATATTACTAAGCCTTTATCAAACTTTGATATCTAGGGAGTGGTGATTTATGGTTTTAGTTTAAAGTCCCATTTTAATAAACTCCCTTGTGCCTATATGTATGGCTTGGTGTTTGAGGTTTAGAGTTAGATAGATGTTTGATTTTTGTTCCAAAGCAATATAGTTTCTAGATACTTTTCAGTTAGTTGTTATTCCCTATGCAAACAATGTTTATTGTTCAATCATGATTTTAATGAATAAGATATCTTAGTAGAATTTTATGTGATGTTTTGGAGTTGTGTAATGAATGGTTTGAGTTATCATGATTGTGTTGATTTAAGAAGTTATATTTGGTTTAGATTAGTGAAGACAACCACTTGAGCAAGGGCCACTCAAGGTAACTATCCTTCACTCCATTTCATATTATTTCATTTATGTTTTAGTAGTTATTTCATAAATGCAAGTTATAAAAATATATTCTTTTTGTTACAATCATTAATGGATTCATGAATAATTCTTGTTTCACAATTATACTGTAATTGTTTGAGTGTGTTGTACTCCGAAGTGTAGTATAGGTATAGTTATCAGTTTCAGTTAATTCCCAGCATTCATTTCTTTATAGTAATTAGTTATAGTTTTATACTATAGGTACCCATAGCAATAGTGTTAGCATTACTTTCTTTATTATTATGTAGTTTTATGATTTCTCAACAAGTGTAACACCTATATTAGGATGAATAAGGTAATCTTAAGTCTTTGAAAGCACATACAATTCAAGTACCATCATAAGCTTACTAGCCCTGGTCGATAATTCAATGAAGGTATTTCCAAAGGTTTAAGTGTGCTATTCAGTTAGGTTTTCCCTTTGAATTGTGTGATTTCCACCAAGTTTACAAGACATTAGTAGGGACTCTACAATGGGTGTTTCAGATTACCTGAAAGGGAAGTATAGTTTGAATTTGATTTTACACTGTCACAGATATCCTTTTCAAAGAGAAAGGGATATTATTAGAATGTCATTACAAAATACTGGTTTGACCCACCGAGGAAAGGAAAATCCCAATTGCCTAAAAATATGCACAATTCACATTTCAGGGATGAAATTTTAAACATCATCGTGTTGTTACATAGGGTAAGAGGTGTTGGAAAAACAAGAGTAGACAACTAAGAGGGGGGGTGAATCAGTTATCCCAAAACTTCAAAACTTATTCAACTTATTAACTTTATTCTCAGATCTGATTATTAACCATGAAAACAAAAAATTAACAACACATCAGATGCACACATAACACCAAGATTTTTTATGTGGAAACCCTGTTAGGGGAAAACCACAATGGAGGTTAGTCCACAAGATTATACCCTATTAAAAGTATAATGGAAATGAAATATGAGGAATACACTTGCATTCAGGCACACTACCTAGAGCTCACTGCTCAATTACAAAGGAAGACACACTTTCTTACAAAAGGATTCAAATTAAAGCCATCCACAGGGATTTGAACTGATAAAATAGCATTTGCTAATACCTGATCATAGTTTCAACCAAGCACATGAACAACTCTTCACTATTTTTCACTTTTCTTCACACTTTGCTCTGCCTTTGAATGATTAGGACATTATTTGCACATACACACATTCTCACACACTTCAATTCAAACAAACAACCGCTCTTGTATATCCACAACAAGAAATTTCATTGCTACAAGTCAGCCATAAAGAAATAATAAAATGAATATAACTGTCAGCCCAAATCATTCATAATAATCAATGTGTATCAACCAAAGTCGACCATAACTTAGTGAAATCAAAATTTTCAACATGCAAACACTTCAATTACATTCTCCTTGAAGATCCACAACATGCTTCAACACCATGTCGGCCAGGAACATGAAAAATATGAACATGCAAGAGAAAATTGCCAGCCACGATCACAACGATCAATGCATACATGCAACAAAGATAGAGCACAATATAGAAGCATCCAAAAACATTAAGAACCAACATAGAATCATTCGCAACAACTGAACTAACTGAAATAATCCCATCTTCAATCAAGAACACTAACTAAAGAAACAAAAAAACTGTCTGAATAAAAATATTCATAACTCGATCAACTCTTCATGCAGATCTCTGAAACTGGACGTGGATAGAATAGATACACTCAACAAGAAACCCTTTAGTTCACAACCTTTGATATTCAACGTAGAAAACATACCACCATACCGAACTTCACTTAACCACTGACAACCTGCAACACATCTCTTTACAAATTTCTCAATATCCTCAACATATACAACTTCAAATACATTTATGCTAATAGTGTTGACATCAATAACAACCTTATATCAAAAACAAAACCAAAACATCCAACAATCTCCCCCTTTGGCATTGATGGCAACACATGATGTGAAAAACACCATCAACCCAACTAACTCTTGACACTTACTCCCCCTTAGGAATTGACTCATTTTCTCCTCAACTCTTTCTCATGACTTCTTCTCCCATAAGACTCTTCTCTCTAGATAATCACTTGTTTTTCACATGACTCTTCTCCCCCTTTGAAATCAATGACAAAGAATCTCTAAGCTCTGAACCACATATCTGAATTTCTAAACATCTGACTACTCCGCCTAAGTAGCAGCCACCACAACATCAATTTGAAACAAAATATGTCTATGAAATGAATTGATTGATGTAGTTGCATTGCATCCCTATTTATGATTAGGATGGGTAATCACCCCTAACTTCCCTCTAAGATACTCAAAAGTATCCTTAGGTAACAAATTTGTAAAGATATCTGCAATTTTCTCCTTAGTAGGCACATATTCCAATCTTACTTCTTTTTCACTTACCTTCTCCCTCAAAAAGTAAAACTTGATAGATATATGCTTTGTCTTTGAATGTAGGACTAGCTTCTTGGAAATGTTAATAGCACTTGAATTATCACAGTATATAGCAATAGGCTCATCATATACAAATCTAATATCCTTTAACATTTGCTTCATCCATAGGACTTAAGTACACTTTTTAGCAACAACAATGTATTCAGCCTCAACAGTGGACAAATAAATGACATTCTGCTTCTTGCTTAACCATGAAATTAGCTTCTTACCCAAGAAAAATACTCCACCACTAGTACTCTTCTTGTCATTTACATCTCTGACTGAATTAGCATCAGTAAAGGCACTCAAAGTAAGATCATCATCTTTAGGATACCATAGGCCAAGATCAATAGTTCCCTTCAAGTATCTAAAAATTCTCTTCACATAAATCACATGAGATTCCTTTGGATCAGCTTGAAATCTTGCAACAATACATACAACATTCATAATATCAGGCCTGGTTTGAGTTGAGTACAATAATCCCCCAATCATTGATCTGTATCTTTTCTGATTTGCTTTTGGAGAATCATCTTTTGTTGTCAACTTGCATCTGATCACCATGGGTGTACCAATTGGATTTGAATCTTCCGTACCTAACTTCTTCAACAATTCCTTCACATACTTGGACTGAGATATAGAAATCCCCTTATTTAACTAAGTAATTTGCAATCCCAAAAATAATTTCATCTCACCAATCATAGACATCTCAAATTCATTTTTCATTTCACTAGCAAACTTCATGCACAAGGCATCATCTCCTCCAAAAATAATGTCATCAACAAAGACTTCAACAATCAAATCTTTATCATCATTCTTGAAATACAAATTATTATTAGCAGTACCTTTGTTAAATCCAAGCTTCAACAAATACTTGTCCAATTTGGCCTACCATGCTCTAGGGGCTTGCTTAAGTCCATACAATGCTTTCTTCAACCAACACACCATATCTTCCTTATCATTCAACTGGAATCCATTAGGTTGCTCAATAAACACTTCTTCTAATTCACCATTTAGAAAAGTTGATTTGACATCCATCTGATAAAATTTGTAATCCTTGTGAGCAGCATAGGAAAGAGATAATCTTATAGCTTCAATTCTAGCAATAGGGGCAAAGGTCTCTTCAAAATCAATTCCTTCCATTTGTGAATATCCTTTACATACCAGCCTTGCTTTGTTTCTAATCACTTGACCTTGCTTATTCAGTTTGTTTTTAAAAACCAATTTAGTTCCAATAACATTCTTATCTTTAGGTCTGGGAACAAGAATCCATGTATCATTCTTTTCAATCCGTTTCAATTCCTCTTTCATTGCTTCAACCCAATGCTCATCTTTACATGCTTCATTCACACTAGTAGGCTCAGTTTTTGAAATCAAGCAATATTCTTCTACATTCTTTCCCCTAGTCTGGACACCTTTGTTCTTATCATCTATAATTTGATCTTCTGAATGATTCAATCTCACATACCTCAGAGTCTTCTTAGGTTGTTCTTCGACTTCAGTTTCTTTTGTGTTTCCACCTATCTACTGGATTGATTTGCACTTGATTTGTAGTCTGATCTTGCTTTCCTTGATTTGTACTATTATTTTGATCATCAGATTCATATCCACAGGTTTTGGATGGTGTACCAAAGTCTTCATCAACCTTAACATTTTCACTTTCAACCATTTTCTTCAATCTTTTATTGTAACACCGGTAGGCCTTTCTCTTAGTAGAATAACCCAGAAAGATACCTTCATCACTCCTAGCATCAAATTTTCCTATGTCTTCATCTCTCTTAATGTAACATCTACTTCCAAATATCTTGAAGTATTTAATAGTAGGATTTTGACCAGTCCAAAGCTGAAAAGGGGTCTTACCAGTATCACCTTTGATTTGTACCTGCTTGAGTATGTACACAACAATACTCACAACTTCTATCTAGTAGATATGAGGGACATTCCCTTCTAGCATCATTGTTCTAGCAACATCTTCAACTGTTCTATTCTTCCTTTCCACAACTCCATTTTGTTGAGGGGTCCATGGTGCAGATAATTGTCTTCTTATTCCATTTTCTTCACAAGAAAATTAAATTCACCAGAAGTGAATTCACCACCTTTATCTAATCTCAGACACTTAATCTTCAAACCTGTCTCTGTCTGAACCATAGCTTTAAAGATCTTGAACTTTTCCAGTGCTTCATATTTCTCTCTTAAGAAAGTAACTCTTACCATTCTAGAATAATCATCAATGAGTAGCATGAAATACATGCAACCTTGTAGAATTCTGACCTTAGAGGGACCACATAGATCAGTATGCACAAGCTCTAACAATTCATTTGAACAATTCTTTTTACTCCGAAATGAAATTCTAGTTTGCTTTCCCAGTTGACATTCCTTGCACATTGCATTAGAAGGTTTCACCAACCTAGGTAGATCTTTCACAACCTTTGTAGAACTTATCTTGACAATATTATCAAAGTTAACATGACACAATCTCCTATGCCATAACCAACTTTCATCAACTTGAGCAATCAAACAAATTTTACTAGCAACATTCAAGTGAAAGATATTACCTTTTGTCTTTGTACCTCATGCAATTACATTTTTGGAACTCAATATTGTGCACTTTCCATCATTGAACTGAAGATTATATCCCTTATCAACCATTTGACCAACACTCAAAATATTATGCTTCAAGCCTTCCACATACATAACATCATCAGTATTATGCTTACCATCAAGAGAAATGCATCCTCTTCCATGGATCACACCAGTTGTATTATCACCAAATCTTACAACACCACCATCATAGTTTTCAAAGCTCACAAACTTACTTTTGTATCCTATCATATGATGTGAACATCCACTATCAATTACCCATTCATCTTTCTCTTCAATTCGAGCAGCCAAGGATTTCTCCACATTTGTACAACTAGCAGATTCAATAGATATAGGACTATTTTCTTTAACAAAAATAAATACCCATTCATCATCATCTCTATTAGATTCTTCATCTATTACACCTTCATCAGTAGCATAGTAACATTTCTTCTGAAATCTAGGCTTGTTATGTGTTGGTTTTGGGGCTCTTTCCAGACACCTTGATGCAAAATGACCTATCTTATTGCAAGAAAAACATTTAAGAGTTAACTTTCCTTCATACTTACCTTTTCCTCTTGGTACCTTTTTGACAATAAGTGCTTCCATTGCTTCCAACTCTTCCATCTCTTTTTCTTCTTCTTCAATCTGTCTGATTTCATCTTCATACTTCTAGATGAACTCTCACTTGGTTCATATCTCTATCTATCTCTTCGGGAAGTAGTGGCCTTAAATGTAGATTCAACTTTAGGAAGGGCATCACAAAATTCATTCAACTCAAAAGCAGCCAACTTACCAACCAATGTATCTCTGGTTATGTTTGTTACAGTTTGGAGCTCTTCAATAGCACTAGCCTTGAATTTGTAGGAATCAGGCAGGGATCTAAGCACTTTAGCAACAATCTCAGATTCTTCTATCTTTCCACCAACACATCTAATACCACACACAAGTTCATTCACTCTTTGCATAAAAGTATTAATATTCTCATCGTCATCCATTTTCAACCTTTCATATTTCCCTTTCAAGCTTTGCAACTTAGCAATCTTCACATTATCATCACCTTCATACAAGGTTTCCAACTTCTTCTAGATCTCATAAGAAGTCTTCAGATCCATAACATTTTTCATCTCTGAATCAGTCAAAGCACTCAACAAAGCTTCCTTAGCCCGTATATTATACTTAGCATCTTTGATCTCAACAAAAGTAGTAGGACCATTCTATGGAATAAAATATCTATTACTTGTAATGCTCCAGTAGGGTTCACCAATGCATCTCAGATGACACTCCATTCAATTCTTCCACAAAGAGTAATTTGTTCCATCAAATCTCAGACTATCCTTCTTGTAACTTGCCATCTCGGATCACCTTAAGTTGTTAAAATTCTTTCAAGGAACTTAGCTCTGATACCAATTGTTGGAAAAAAAAGAGTAGACAATTGAGAGGGGGGGTGAATCAGTTGTCCCAAAACTTCAAAACTTATTCAACTTATTAACTTTATTCTCAGATCTGATTATTAACCATGAAAACAAAAATTAACAACACATTAGATGCACACATAACACCAAGATTTTTTTACGTGGAAACCTTGTTAGGGGAAAAACTTAGTCCACAAGATTATACCCTATTAAAAGTATAATGAAAATGAAATATGGGGAATACACTTGCATTTAGGTGCATTGCCTAGAGCTCACTTCTCAATTACAAAGGAAGACACACTGTCTTACAAAAGGATTTGGATTAAACCCATTTGCAAGGATTTGAACTGATAAAATAACATCTGCTAATGCCTAATCACAGTTCCAATTAAGCACATGAAAAAATATTCACTCTTCTTCACTTTTCTTCACACTTTGCTCTACCTTTGAATGATTATGACATTATTTGCATATACACACATGCTCACATAGTTCAATTCAAACAAAAAACTTCTCTTATATATCCACAACAAGAAATTTCATCAATATAAGTCGGCCACAAAGAAATAATAAAATGAATATAACTGTCAGCCCAAATCATTCATAATAATCAATGCGTATAAACCAAAGTCAACCATAACTTAGTGAGGACGTATATCAACATTTTCAACGTGCAAACACTTCAACTAAATTCTCCTCGAAGATCCACAACACGCTTCAACACCATGTCAGCCAGGAACATGAAAAATATGAACATGCAAGAGAATCGCCAACCACGATCACAACAATCAATGCAGACATGCAAAAAAGATAGAGCATGATCTAGAAGCATCCAAAAACATTAAGAACCAATAGAGAAGCATCTACAACAACCGAACTAACTGAAATAGCCTAATCTTCAATCAGGAACACTAATTGAAGAAACAAAAAAATTGTTTGAATGAAAATCTTCATAACTCGATCAATTCTTCATGCGAATATTTGAAACTCGAATTGGATAGACTAGATACACTCAGCAAGAAACTGTTTAGTCCATAACCTCTAATCTTCAATGTACAAAACATACCACCATACTGAACTTCACTTAACCACTGACAACCTGCAACTCATTTCTTTACAAATTTCTCTATATCCTCAACATATACAACTTCAAATACATTTATGCTAATAGTGTTGACATCAATGACAACCACAACATCCAACAAGAGGAAACATGAATGCATATGATTTTGAGGAATGGATGTATTTCTTCATCCAAATTATTTGTGCTGGCACACAATACCTAGATTGGGCCACCATAATTAGTGACCAATTGGATCATATGATAAGAAATTTCACCATCAATAGATTTTTTTATATATCATCTTATATTTTCTATGCCCTAGCTTGTACGAGACCATGGATAGGGATGAATCCCATTAAATATTTTGATGAAAAAATTCAAATTTATGATTATTATCCTAACTTGTAGCTAGAAAGGATCTATAAAAACTTCCCAAAAGTAAATGATCTGTTTACTATATGATTAGTCCATGAGCTACAAGGTGATCTAGGGAAAAGAGTGTCTCTAGAAGCCTTTTAGTTGGTTACTAGATATGGTAGCCTTTTCATTCAATTTCAGAAGTTTACATATCCGAGGATTGGTGGATTTGATGGTTTTCCTCTTAAACAACCCAAGTATGTGGAGGATAAGTTTATCTTGATAGAAGTTTGTCACCGGGTTGCATAAGTGAATAAGACATGTACAGAAAGGAAAAAGGTTGGTATCCCTTTCCCTATTAGCTTGGGATATTATGAATGTAAGTCTCTGTCAAATGCCCTTAATTTAGGGAAATAAATTATAAATTACACCTTTCAAACTTTAGAGAGAAGATTTCCATTTGATGGTAAAAAATTTGTAAGAAATAATCTTCATCTAGGTCCCAATTATTACCATGTGCCACATCTAGAGGATTTTTGGGTAGATTGTGTTGATGATAATGAGGTAAGGAGAAGAGATTGGATGAGGCTGACTCTAAGCTAGATTTTTAATTTCAAATTAGGATGGAATATAAGAGGAGTAGAAGATGACAATTTTGATTTGATTGATCCCACTTATTTCAACAAGATAAAAATGCAACCCTTGTCACCAATTGATTGGAATGGTCGCGAAAATGAGGATTTGAATGCTAGAATTGCAATAGTTTTAAGGAGGACCCAAATGTGGCTTACTAGGAAGAAGGGAGAAACCACCAAAGTTCCACCCAAATACAAGAGAGGAGCTACTAGTTAGGAGAGTATAGTTCTTTTTGTGCCAATATCACCACCAACACAAAACACATCTCTGCCAAGCAATAGTAGAGAAGGAAATGATCCTCCTGAGAAGAACAAGGGCCTTGAGAAAACATGTGGTGAAGGTCCTTTCCCTAACATTATAACTAAAGAAAAACTAAAGAATGAAGCTAAACAACAACCAGAAGGAGGCAATCAAGTGAAAGAAATTGAAAGAAGAGGTTTAGAAACTCATATTTAGTAGCCTGGCCAATCTCAAGGTAGGTTGAAGGAAAGCATGCAAAAAGTTAAGGCCTCAACCTCTTTCCCTTTAAACATGTAGAGTGCAATGGAAACTCCTCGTAATAGAGCTCTTCATTTTTCAACACCTAGGACTTCTCAAAATCTTGATGCTATTCCATCTTCACCTTCTTGGTTAGAAAAATCCCTCTCTCAAGAAACAAAAATGGTACCCATTTCTTTGCTAGAGGAAGATATAGTAGGGCAGCTTTTATAAAGAACCCTTAAAGTTAAGAAACTAAAAACTACATCTAGATTGATAGAAAATGAAGCCTCTAGACATCTGATTATGGAAGTTGCCTAGCCTTCAGTACAAAAGGATCCCAATCAGACTACCATAGAAAATTATAGTGTAACTAGAGTAGATTTAGGTCCACCTAGTAGGGATGGAGATATCCATAATTTTTAGATTACAACCTCTAGGTTGGTGGAAAGAACAAAAAATGATAAATAGGACAAAGATGAGTTAAAGAAGTCAGTTGAAATCCTTTCAAATTTCCTTAGATCCTTGATAGACCCCTCTCCTCAACCCCTTAGCTAGGCAAGTAGGCTACCATTGATCCTAATACTGTGGCTAGAAAGGAAATGATGAGTAGAATTTAGAAAGACAACTATTATGGCAAGGTTGTTTAGGGTTGGGTGCTAGAGATTAAAATAAAAGGACCTCCTTTAATTGAGAAATTAAAAAAGGTGCAGATGAATGTGTTATTAAGAACCTTAATTAAGTCTAATTTTGTTAACTGTAAGCAAGAAGAGTCACATTGGTTGTAAATTAATTGTGATTTGGTTGAAATCATTGCAATGGGTATGGATAAAGCTACTTCGAAAAACATTATTTCATCCAAAGAAGATTCCTGAGTTGTTATGTGGAGAACAAGTATAGAGTGGAAGCTTCAAATCATAAAATCAAACTTCTTGGAGCAAACTAAGTTGATGAAATAATGTAACCATCTTAGTAATAATTTCACCAAGAACTTCTCTAATTTTGGATGTTAGATAACGAAGGCTGACAATTAAGGTCCTACCACACTTGAAGAACTAAAGGATAACTTCTTTAAAGTAGTTAATACCTTATTAGAGGAACATGTGTTTGATAAAGAAGCGTTAAAGAAATTGGATAGGATTGATTCAACATTGTCATGGCATGAAGACTCTCTTGTTCTCATAACACGTAAGATGGAGGTCATTTGCACCAACAAAGCTACATGGAAGTTGAGAACAAGGAATGTAACTATTCTACAACAGACAAAAATTTTCATCATCAAATTGGCTTTTAAATATTATCAGACACACATGGAAGCTTCCCAACAAGCAATGTCAGAAGGAGAAACTCCTATCAATTCAAATGATCAACCACCCTAGCAATAGACGTCTCTTGATTTCTTTTGCTTTATCTTTTTATTTAATGATGTTAGACTTGGTTATTCCGATTCTTTCAAGAATCAATTAGTTTTAGTTATCTCAAGACTTTAGTGGTAGTTATATTTCTAAAGCTATAAATATGCTTTATTTTGACATTGCAAGGGTCCAAAATTTTGATCCCCCTTGCACTGTGTTGCATGAGTGAGAATAGATCTTAATTAAAGGATCGAATTTTACAGTTTTGATTATCCTATTGTATATGTTTATTGTTTGTGTGCAATGAATTATGAATGAAATGCTAATGTTTATGAATAAGTCAGTGAGCTTAGATAAGCATTTGAATATTCCTTCCTTGTGAGGATGTGTTGTTCTTTGGTGTCTTGTTCATTTATTTGCAGCAAATGTTGAGATTGCATTGAGTTGAGTCAACAAGCTTTGATAATCTAGTCTATGAGCTATGATATTAAATGTTTTCCAGTTTAATTCCAAGAAATAGTTAGTAGTTTCAAATCACTTTTAATTGCATCTATTTTCATGGCTATGGATAGATGTTAGTTTTTCCTTTTTTTCTTTTTGGTTAAAAGCATACCCCCGTTTTATTTTATCTCAAAAATCAAAATTATATCAGAAGAGGGAGTTGTACCTCAAATAAAATTTAGAGGAAGATCACCAATGCAATGGTGATCTCTCCAATTGTTGTTGATAGATTAGTCCTTTTTTTGGGAAAAATGGAGTCAATTTGTATTAGTTTTTAAAGGAAAAATATTTCAACCAACACATACAAACATACATATACATACATTCAAGCATACAAACATACATACATACATGCAAGCATACATATAAACATACATACATGTACATATGAGCATACATACATACATACATACATACATACATACATCCATACAAGCATACATTCATACATACAAACATGCATACATTCATACATACATTCAAGCACACAAACATACATACATACATACATACATACAAGCATACATACAAAAATATATACATACATACACAAAACATGTACATTTGAAAACAAATTAAAGCGAGGCATAATGTGAGTGTGTTATAAGCAGTCACATTTTTTCCTACTTTGGGAATCCCCAAGCCTTTGAATTGGATTTTCTTTGGATATCCAACCCAAAGGATTGTACTACCTTTCCAATGCCCAAAAACATGTTTTTGCATATTCTACAAAATTTCACATAATCTCGTTTGTGCTCCCCATCAAGTTTGCATGTGTTTCAAGGTTAAGTAAAACAAACACCTGGGTAATGTTAAGCTCTCTCTTAGCTATTTAACAATGCAAATTTTTTCACATTTGAACTATGTTAAGGCTTTCATCTTTAATTTCATGTTAACTTTATTTTTTAATTGTTCATTGAAATTTCAAATAAATTATAATTTTATAAACTGGACTCCATTCTACACATATTAAAAAAAATCATTTTTGATTAGTTTTCAAAAATTTTAGGGGGAGCATGATCAAATTTATGTTTTTTATGATGTGTCCACTTTGAAAATTAGTATAAATCATATACTCATTAAAAAATTATCAAAAAAATCGGGCATAAACTGTTGTTAGCTAATTTCTCACCAAAGCAATTTTTAAAATACTAAAAAAAAAGTTAACATTATAGGGGGGGCACAACAAATGCTATGTTATGATTTTTTGAAAAAATAGGACCAATTTTTTGTGGCTCCCATTTTTTAACCCCTTAATCTCTACCATTTTTTTTTAAAAATAGTAGTTTAAAAGTGGATTCGAAGCACTATGATCCTTTTTTTTGTTGCATATTAAAAATTTCAGTGTAACTATCCTCAATTTCTCGTCCAAGGTCAATATTTCCTAATTTTAGAAAAAAAGTGGTCACTTAAGACCCATTTTTGGCCCCTCATCTTTGTGCACTTACCCAAGTAGGGAGTGGAGGCATTAGTAAAGCCATGATAAAGTACCTAAGTAATGAGAATTCTAAAGACTAAAATAATCAAAGGTCTCAAAAAAAATTAAATGTTGGGTTTCAAGAATGGACAAAAAGAATAATGGAAAGAGGAAACCTATAAACCCAATAAAGGCTACAAATAGACACAATCACCCCTAATACTTATAAATTTATATAGTTTAAGATATTTAGGCATGTGATAAGTATAACAAAAGACAAAACACTACAACAAAAACATTTTTAATAAGGGGGTCTATTGAAGAAATTCTTATATTGGTCATAGATAGTGGCCAAAAAATGGTTCTTTTAATAAAGGAAACACTCAACTTAGATAAATTTGCACTTACTAATATAGGCGCCAACATCACCTAGAAAGGGGCAATATAAAGATATCACATAACAACTATAAAGACATTATTTTTAATCAAATACTAATAAGGGACTTATAAGCAACAAAATCAAACTTAAAAAGAATTAGAATCATACTAGAGTCCTTTCCATAAGAATGATATGCAAGGTAAAGGCTCAAAAGGACAAACATCAACAAAGGGTTCCTTAATTTTTTATCTAAAATTAGAGATAGTGTTGCAAGGCATAGAGAAGTGGAAACTTTAATAGAGAATGTTTGTAATAATTCTAGGATAAGAAAACCAACATAGGAACACACATATTAAGGTTTATCATGATTCAAGCTTTTCAAAATAACTTCATACAAGAAATTAATCTTCATGAATTAACAGGGCCTTGAACTAATCCATGGAAAACTATTTATGCAAGTGAGTTCATTTCCTCCTCATGAAATCAACTAAACTAATAATTAGAAGTAGTAATTGCAAAAATCTTAGAGATAAAATTTCATTGCAATGTGGCAATTAACACATACTTGAAGGTTCTTAACAAGTCTAATAATTGTTCTAAGGGGCATATGTCTAGAAAACCAAAAGCAATTGAAAATTTTTCACTAGGGTGGTAGAGAAATAATTTTCCCCCTCCCTTTCCACACCACTAAGTGTCTTGCATCTCAAAAATGTCTTGTTTCCTTCATCTCCCAAGCTAATTTCTCCAACTTTACATAGATTTACTGTGACCTCCTACACAAGAAGCACATACCATTTTATGGCCTTCAATCGAAAAACATTTGAGGAGCTTTTTAATTCCTCATCTTTCATCAATCTCCTTACCATTCGATCACATAACCTACCTACTTCTGCATAGATGTTTGACAGAAGAACATTAGTCACATATTTTTTAAGATCCAAATAAAAAAATAACATTTTTGTAAATACTTCTAATCCTATATTCATATGGGACCTATAGGTAGCAAGAAAATAGATCCACACATCCACCCCAAGTTTAATTGGCATGTTGATGATAAATTTAACAATGTCCTCAAGATAGCCAACATGAGCAAGTAGGTCAAGCACACACACATAATGATCAATTATAGGTGTAATGCAATAAGTGTTACCCATGTGATTGAAGTATGTACAACTCACATTCACTAAACCTGCATAGTTGCATGCACATATAACACAAGCAAAATTTATAGTGTCAGGATATGTTCCAAAGTTCCTCAATAATTCAAATATTTTGAAATCATCTTTGCAAAATCCATTTTGTGCATAACCCACAAAAATTGCATTCCTCAAGACTACATTTCTTTTAGTTATTTTTGTTAAACAATTTACAAACCTTGTTTATGCTTCCGCATTTTCCATATATGTCTACTAGATCAATGATAATATATAACCAAAATCCTCCTTCCATTAAGCTTTATACATATGAAAAAATCCATATCCTTTATCCTTTGATTGATTGCATACCTTGTTCCAAAGCTCCCATTTTAGCACAGGTAGGGAGGATGCTGACAAAGGTTGCAAAGTCTAGCTTTACACCTACCAATTGCATTTGCTTGAAATTTTTTGAAGCCTTTTCAAAAAATCCCTTTTGTGTATATCCTATAGTCATAAGATTCCATGAGACCACATTTCTTTGGCGTATTCTATCAAATAATTCATGTGGCTTGCCTATGCTTCCACATTTTGCATACATGTCTACTAGGGTAGTTGCAGCTACAACATTTGACAAAATTCCTTTCCTTTATCCAGCGGTGGGTGTCCATACCCCATTCCAAAGCTCCCATTTTGGCATAGGTAGGGAGGATGATGGAAAATATTGTGAAGTTTGGATTTACACCTGCTAATTACATTTGATTGAAAGTTTATAAATCCTTTTCAACAAATACATTTTGTGCGTATCTTACAATTGTAGCGTTCAATGAGACCATGTTTCTTTGAGGTATCTTGCCAAACAGTTCATGTCCCTTTTCTATGCTTTCACATTTTGCATACATGTCTACTAGCACATTTCCAATAGTAATGATGGATGTCCATAGCTTGTTCTGAAGCTCCCTTTATAGCACAAGCTGCAAGCATGCAAATTAAATCTATTCGGGTCAAAACCCTATTTGTTGCATATGGAGATCATATAGGCAAGATATATATATATTTTTTTAACTTTATGCAAGATTAACACCAAACAAAAATGACAATCAGAAATGGAAAATGGGACAGATTAAGGGGGCCACACCGCTTAGGATGCTTAAAGTGTGTTGGTTAAGCCCAACTTGAATTCATAAGTGAATGAATTTGGGGTCTACAATTCTTTGCACAATACTTTTGGCTCCCTTGATAATGGTTTTGGCAATGTTTGGCTTTCTTCTTCTACTAATTTTTTTGGTTGTGCATGTGGCCCTTCAAAACTTCATTGCCATTTTCTATGTACAGGCATGTACACATATACCATTGCATGATTTTAATTTATGTCTGTAGATACCCTAAATTGTCCTGACCTGTGAGAAACACCTTTTTACTAATTTTCACTCTTCTTCACTAAATGATTAAATAATACCTTATTATTTAATTATTGTCAATTTTCATATTATGTTATTAATTAAGTTTACACTATTTAATTCATTCATTCAAATTCATCATTTTTGATTAATTGAATAAATCCTATTTATTTAATAAACTCTTGATTATCCATCACCCCTGACTAATTAAATAAATCATATTTATTTAATTAAGTATTAATTTATCATTATTCTCTCTGACTAATTAAATAAATCATATTTATTTAATAATGTCCTAATTAAACATTATTCTTCTTGATTAATTAAATAAACCTTATTTATTTAATTATGCCGCTAACTTAACTAATTCTTCTATTTTAAGTAAATAGTTATCATTAATTATTGAATTAACATCAAACACCCTTCTCATATTAAATAATTATTGAACACTAGGGGAAAAGGGTGCTTTATAACCTAGGTCATAGAACACCACAATTCTCCCCTATTGTCATTCAAATATGTCCTAGGGTCCCAAAGTGGATTGAGTATCAACCTCAAGGTGAGTCAATTCTCAACAAGGAAGACCTAGGAGGGGGTTCTTTAAGCTTCGAGGGATTCACCACCAAGCAAACAAAACCTAGTGATGCAAGTCAAATGATGAGTGTAAATGATGAAATTAAGCAACAAGTTAGGATGTGTGTACCTGGGAAGTATGGAAATGTGATGAGAATTCTAGAATTGCAATTTTTTTTTCAAAATATGCCAAGGAGGACTAAGAAACCCTTACTGTTGTCTTAGTCTCGCTACTATTTTTCAGGGGAAATACAAAATCTTTAGATGTCAGAGCAAAATCTGAAAGAATCTCTACAAAATACCCTTGGGAGGACTAAGACACCCTTACTATTGTATTAGTCCTGCCTTGAATTTCTAAAATATCTAAATGTGATCCCGAGGCTCAATGTCTGCACTTCCTTCTTCTCAAATCTTAGATCCTAAAACTTCCAGATATGGTCTGTAGGCGAGTTTTCGTGAAGATGACAACTTTTCAATGCAACTTTGCAACTTTTCACTTCAAATGCTCTTCAAGTCTTCAACCTAAATCTGCAAACAAAAACATGTAAGAGAAGAAAAACTTGTTGATTGTTAGTAAATGGGGGTTTTCCTTGGCCAAACCCCTTGTTGGTAATTAAACCTTGGAATGAAATGAAATAATGAAGGGAAATGATGAATGAACAAAGTGCTATGTTGCAACTCACCAAACCCTTGTTGTGAAATCTACAAACTTGTGTGACGTGGCTAGCTTGAATGTAGATCTTGAATCAAATGAATGCTTAATAGTGTAGACACTGAAAAATTTCCTAATTGATGTCATATATTTGAAACAGATTTATTAACATCATTTCCTCTTTATTCATCCTCTTTTAACTTAACTGATTTAATTAGCCTAGCTAATTGATTAATTACATCATTTTCTTCTAATTGACCTCATTAATTAAATTGGGTTAATTCATCTCTTTCCACACTAACACTTCATCTCATTAAATTAAATAAATCAAAATATTTAATTTAATCTATTAAGTCATCTTTATTTAATTAAATAACCCTAATTCATTTAATTAAATATCATATCATTTCGCCCCTCCCCTAGTTATTAAATCATCTAATTTAATAAATATCTCCTAATTCCTCTAATTCCCTAATTGCATAAATTAAACCTTGTTTAATTAGCAATTAAACAAATTATTCCTCTAATTAAAGGGAATATTCCCATGAAATATTCTTTATCCTTTTTGCACAATTAAAACTTTGTTTTAATTTGCAAATTAACCTTTTTTCCTCACCCTAATGGAATATTCTAAGGAATATTCCCTCTTCTCCAATCAACTCACTTAGCTTCAAAAGCAAGTTGACCCTTCAACCTCCTAAACAAGTTACCTTTGACCTATGTGAATAGGTCAAAAGTGTGTTTGTTTGATGCAATTATGAGCCTTTGATTAATCTTCATATTGCATTCTCATCCGTTGATGAGAATCCATGATCCATTCCTCTCATCTTCTTCATCATGAACCATTGATTAAGCTTTTTGATCTCAACCATACATTCTTCATTTGCTCTCCTATAAATAGATCACTATTTGGAGACAAATGGATCCATCTTTTATTGCAAACTTATGTTGTTAAATTTACTCGCATCCATACTCTCAATTTTCACACATTTAGCTTATTTTTAGTTTGTTTTAGTTGCATATTAGTTGAACAATATTTCATTAATGACTTCCATGCATCCATCCTAGTTTGTAAATAAACTAGGGTTTTTATCTTTTAGCTCATTTTTAGCTTAAATTAGCTTAGATTAGCTTAGGAATTGCACAATTAGATCATTTATAGCATAAAATCATGGTAACTTAGATTGCATCATGTTTATTTTGTGCATAATTTAGGTTTTTTATACACCAAACACCATGGTTTCATCAATTCTCTTCCATAGAATTGACTGAAACAAGCTCACTATCACGGGATTGGGAAAGGGTCATTGGTCCACACCAACGCGACACCAATTCCACAATGAGATAAAGTTTCAATAGATTAGAGTAGATGTTTTCTTTAAAGCTTTCATAAATTTAGCATGTTAGGTTTCTTGATAAAATGTCTAATTTTAGTTTTGATTGATTGATCTTGTCGAGATTCAAGCATTGGTGGCTCCATTGTGCTTCGATTCTTCAGGGATCAAGCGTGATTCGGCCCATACCGGTATTTTGCATTGACATTCTGGTGCTAGAAGGAGGGCAAACCGATCATTTAGTTGTTTTTTAGCTTGAAATCCATGTTCATGAACTTGTTTTGCAAGTTGTAGTGATGTTGAAAATGCAAGCAACGACGTTATTTCAATAGTGTTGCCATATAGTAACACTTAAGTGGTTTGATACAGTGACGTAAATTTAATTGGATGATGCATATTTAAATTTGATGTATCATGGATCGAAAATGGTGATGCTCACCTTCACCAGACCGATGCTTTTATAGTTCAAATTGCGACACACTCGTTTACAACGACGCCCATCAAAACAATGACACAATCGTGCTTACTGGACTCTCTGTAGAGCATCGCTCAAATTCACCAAAGTGACTCCCAACTTTCAAATTGCGATGCCATCATGTGCAGTGACACTTAACTAGGGTAAGAAACTTCACATTTATTTTTCGACATGTGACTTAATTTCATTTGATTATCTAATCACTGATCAATGTTTGACTATGTTTTCATTGTTAGACTAACATGGTTTTGCAGGTTTTAAGGAATGGAGCGAAATTGAAAACCTTCTATCTAAACATTCTATAGTTGTAACTAGTGTCCATTGCTTTGGGGCAATTATAACCCAATTTCATGCTTTTTTTCTTTTAGTTTTAGGCAACACACTAGTTTTCCATTGGGTTTAAAATGAGCGTTCAAAGTTGGATAAAATGAACCCTCACATCACATGTTTCAATTGGGCTTAAAATTGAACAAGGAAAACTCATCTTTCACTTGGTGCTCTAAAAAGAACTTAGTATTGCTTTGAGGCTTAAAACAAACTTGTGCTTTAATTGTCTTGTAATTTTCTTTGTAATTTGTGTCATTCAAATGCGTATGCACTTCTCTCATGCTTCACGGTGATCTTGAGAATCAAAATCATTTTAGTGACATTGGTTGTCTAAAAAATTACCTCTATCTTTCAATTTAGGTTTAAAATTGAACAACCATGCTAGTGTGAGAAAAGGCATAGCATGTATTCTCTCTTTGTGCATGCAAACAAATATGATTGAACTAAAGATGTACTTACTCGCTATTGTTCATCTTTAGAGGGCCTGCCTTGGTGGGAAAAAGTACTCACCCCAAGGGAATGACCCAAGTGGTAACGCGCATAAGCCAAGCTCTTTCAAATCACTATATAAATTTGTGGTTGCAAGGAAATTTTGCAATCAACTGAGTGATGCATGATAGCTCTATCCCAGTATCTTTATGATGTGTAAAGCCCTTGTTCTAAGGGTTGGGAGACCTCTTGAGGGAGTTTATCATAGTGTCCTTTGAACCGGATGCCCTTATTATGAACCTTTGTGTAGTAGCCAAAAATCCCTAATATTTGTAGATGTCAAGAGGTTAGACCTCTGAAGCCGTCCCACATATTTGTGGTTCTTAGTAGAGATGAAAAGTTTGTCATGGGAGATTCATGAGAACTTGAAGCTTGGATGACCCGTAGAAGTGAGTGTCGTGGAGGGGAGCCAGTGTGGTCAAGCTTCTAATCATCCGCTATGAATAAGTGCAACTGGAGAAATCCAAGTGGGAATACAAAAAATATAGCCATTTCTATCCTAGGGTTGTAATTCTTGTGAGTCAGTTTAACACTTTGCTTGATTTCAAAACGATCCAAAAACAAACATTCACTATCCAAAATTTCAAACACTTTGGCTTAAATATGGACTTCTTAAGTTAGTCTTGATATTACTATTTTTCCTAAGGATTTATCCTTAGTGATTTCTAAATATCTTAACATTAATATCAAACCCATATTTACCAAAGACAACATAGGAAATTGTGGCTTTAATCTCATATTTATTACGAAATGGACATTGTGAAAGTTATGATGTTTTTTCCATAAACATCTAGTTTCAAAACATAATCAAAGACAAGTGTTTATGGTAAAATCAATTCATTTAAGCAAAGATAAATTGACAAATGAACCTCACATGACTATTTGGAGACTGATTGCTCCTGTTGAACAACCTGATCTTCTAGGTGCTATAATTCAACCAAACTTTGAACTCATAAACAGTGAACAAACAAATCTCATTAGCAGTTTGAGAACCTTAACTTTTGAAAACAAGGAGACAAACACACAATGGAGAAACACAACAACCATACTAGATGAAGAAGAGGAACACATTGATATCGAGGCTAGAAGGCCCCTATTACCACCACCCGCGTGACAATAAATTTCTTCCTTTCTTCCATAAACTTAAACTGTTTCCCATGATCTCATGAAAAATCTGTTAACGTTGAGCCACCTCCTGATCTCTCTGGCTTGTAACCATTTGCACTCTTTGTAGCCCTACGTCTCTCTCAATTGTCACCGCAACCACCTACTGCTGCGCTTAGTCTCACTCAACAGTCAACACCAAAATCTGCTGGCAGGCCTAGTCCCACTCACTTGTCAAAACCTACACCTATTGTTGTAGCTATTGTATCTGTGCATCTTTGGAATTCAACGACGGCGACGGCGATGACACTAGCTACTATTGTACCATTGGAGGCTACTAAGGAGGCTATTGTCCCACTAGAGGAGCCCCTGGAACCTGTCCATCATGGCCATTCTAGCTGCCCTGTCCTCTACCTTGTGGTCTCCCTCTAGGAGGAGCACTTGTAGGATCTGTGAGTCACCTCAGAGGGATGAACCATGCATCATAAGTAGGAGTAGTTTGAGCAATAGGCTAACCCTGATCGTATGCCCAAGGTTGGGCAACCAACTGGAAAAATCTCTCAATGGCCTCTGCTACTAGAATCGTCGGTCCCCATGTCAGAACTTTATTGGAAGCTCTAGCAAGCATAGCCTTGTAAGCATCGTCGGGCTTGTCTTGGACATTGCCAAATTGTCTGGTCACTCTGTTAGGAAGGTACCTCTAGATCATAGTATGCTCCTGACCCTGCATGTAATGGGTCTCTTGGGCAAAGAAAAGTTGTTGTGCATCATCGAACTAGGTCAACATCTGAAGCTATGGCTACCACTGAATCACGGTCATATCATCTATCACCCGTCGCCAATATGGGAGTCCAATCTGTCCTATGTGCCTAAGTGTAATGGCACCTCGATATCTCCATATGATGGGATCATTTGGCTCCACATCCACCATTTGTACAATCGTCTAAAGCATTGCAATGTGCTCCCATGCCAGATATGAAGCAGGATCACACTTGCACCAATAGCTCTCCCATCATAATAAACAAAATCATGCAAATCATGGTACAAGGAGGCCAGCATCATGGGCTCCCACACAAAAAGAGTTCTTCGATAAAGCATCCTTTGCCAAGCCAAGCCCCAGCCTCGACTAAAAAATTGGCCACGTCTATCTGGAGCTACCAAACCAAAAATGATGGCCGCAACAATCAATCTGATCATCGACATGTGACCCCTATATATCTCTAGATCAATTTATGATGTGACCAATGCAATTTGGTCCATCCCCATCACCTCAAAGCAAGCATCCAATCTAACATCAGGATTGTAGATCATGCGATTACTGTGGATAGGCAATCGTAATATCTGCCACATATCCTCTAAGGTCATTGTCGCCTCTCCTATAGGAAGGTGGAAAGACGAAGTCTCGCTATGCCATCTCTCGCACAATACTGTCATCATGGCTAAATGGGTCCTAATCACTAGTGCGTATGTGATATACCGCAATCTAATCTCTTCTAGGTGCTCCTCTCTCTAGTATTGTGGCCTATGCTCTCTTAACATCAATGGTGGGAAGACCTACTGCACTCATGCAGCCGACAACATTAGGAAATCATCAAAAAATTGAAGTTATTTGGAATTTTTGGCTTGAAAATCACAAATCTGTCACTATATTCAAAATCCAAATAGTGACGCCTGATGCATTTTAAAATTATAAATTGTCAAATGCGTCACCATACAAGATGGTGTCATGATTTAGAATTTGGCATGACCTAACCCTAACTTTCAAATTGACAAGTGTGTCGTTGGATACAAACGCGTCACCATTTAAAATTTGAAACCCTAAAATCAAATTTGGAAAAGCATCGCCCTAGACATATGCGTCGCTATATATCATTTGGGTGCCGCTAATTGAAGTTTTGACATCGCTATATAGCAATGCCCCCAAATTCTAAATTCTAATGCCTAATAAATGCACCAAAATTTCAAATTTCAAATCAGGTTTTGAGTCACATACTAATGGTCCTATGCCTAGAAGCCACTGGAACTCACGAACTTGATCAAAAATGTGTCGGGGAAGCTCACGGCGTGCCATTTTGTTGAAGGGTCAGAGCTCAAATTGCAATAATTTCTTAGGTGTGAATGCACAAATGAATTGAAAATGACCCCTCTTGGCCTAGTTAAGCTAGAAAATTAGGGTTTTTTTCCCCTAATTTAATCTTTTTAATGGGGTTTGTTATCATTTTCACCAATTTTTCCAATCTCGACCTAATTTTGCATCGTTTTTTGTGTTTTTGGCATTATTCTTGCATCTCAGAACCTTTCTATCCTTGGGGCAACTTTTGAGCCTTTATCGAGAACTCAACCCAAAATTCAAAATTTTCGCCCAATTTCTTGAGGGGGTAAGGATTTTGTTTTATCCTTCCGCTGAGGCATCTAAAAATTAGAATTTTTTAATTTTTTGATTTGGGCAACAATTTTAATCTAAAATGCATTCTTCTTTGAACCAAAGCAGCAGGCACCTCGCTTCAAAGAGGGGCAAAATGTTGACACTGAAATTTTTTCCAATCAATGTCATACATTTGAAACATATTTATTAACATCATTTCCTCTTTATTCATCAGGGCTTTTCACTTAATTGATTTAATTAGCCTAGCTAATTAATTAATTACATCATTTTCATCTAATTGGCCTAATTAATTAAATTGGGTTAATTCATCTCTTTTCACAGTAACACTTAATCTCATTAAATTAAATAAATCAAAATATTTAATTTAATTTCCTAAGTCATCTTTATTTAATTAAATAACCCTAAGTCATTTAATTAAATATCAGATCATTTCACCCCTCCCCTATTTATTAAATCATCTAATTTAATAAATATCTCCTAATTCCTCTAATTCCCTAATTGCATAAATTAAACCTTGTGTAATTAGCAATTAAACTAATTATTCCTCTAATCAAAGGAAATATTCCCATGGAATATTCTTTATCCTTTTTGCACAATTAAAACTTTGTTTTAATTTGCAAATTAACCTTTTTTCCTCACCCTAATGGAATATTCTAAGGACTATTCCCTCTTCTCCAATAAACTCACTTAGCTTCAAAAGCAACTTAACCCTTCAACCTCCTAAACAAGTTACCTTTGACCCATGTGAGCATGTCAAAAGTGTGTTTGTTTGATGCAATCGTGAGCCTTTGATTAATCTTCATCTTGCATTCTCATTCATTGATGAGAATCCACGATCCATGTCTCTAATCTTCTTCATCTTGAACAGTCGATTAAGATTTTTTATCTCAACCATCCATTCTTCATTTGCTCTCCTATAAATAGATCACTATTTGGAGACAAATGGATCCATCTTTTATTGCAAGCTTATGTTTTTAAATTTACTGACATCCATACTCTCAATTTGCACACATTTAGCTTATTTTTAAGTTTGTTTTAGTTGCATATTAGCTGAACAAGCTTTCATTAATGGCTTCCATGCATCCATCCTAGTTTGTAAATAAATTAGGGTTTTTATGATTTAGCTCATTTTTAGCTTAAATTAGCTTAGCAATTGCACAATTAGATCATTTATAGAATAAAATCATGGTAACTTATCTTGCATCATGTTCATTTTTTGCATAATTTAGGTTTTTTATACACCAAACACCATGGTTTCATTAATTCTTCCATAGAATCAACTGAAACAAGCTCACTGTCATGGGATTGGGAAAGGGTCATTGGTCCACATCAACATGATACCAATTCCACAATGAGATAAAGTTTCAATAGATTAGAGTAGATGTTTTCTTTAAAGCTTCCATAAATTTAGCATGTTAGGTTTCTTGATAAAATGTTTACTTTCAGTTTTGATTGATTGATCTTGTTAAGATTCGAGTATTGGTGGCTGCATTATGCTTTGATTCTTCATGGATCAAGCGTGATTCAACCCATACCAGTATTTCACATCAACATTCTGGCACTAGAAGGAGGGAAAACCGATCATTTAGATTAAATAATTAAATTAATTATTTAATTCTCCAATATTCACTCAACATGATCTATTAATAAATAAAATTTTGTTTATTAATTCAATCTTTGTTTGCATGTTCCTCTCAAGCTTAATTAATTAATTATCCTCACACATTTGACTAATCAATCATATCCATTGATTATTCAATCTAATCAATTGACTAACAAATCGATTCCAACAACTATTCATATTCCACTAATTAATGATTTCCATCGATTATTCAAATCCCACTAATTAATAAATCAATTTCTACTGATTATCCAATAAATTCCCTTGATTGGATCGATTAGGCCAGTTAACTATTCAATCTATTTCCTCTCAATGGACCTCAACTGTTGATCATGGTCTTTCATCTTTTAATCAAGATCCTTCCTCTTAAATAAGAATTTCTATAAAAGCAAGCCTTGTTGCACGTTCATGGCTAACCACGAACTCTTAAACTTTGGTGTTTTGCATCATTGTAATCCTCAAATATGTACTTGAAGCTTCATCTAGTGATAGAGTAGCATAACCATAATTGAGATAAAAACTTACAAAGAAGGATCAATGGAAGTCATTCATGGCAATAAGGTGAAGGTAAAGATGTCAAATTGTTGAAATCAGGATTTACTTATTATTGTATGTTTTCTATTGAATAGATTGGATTTTGTTGAGTGCTATAATTGCATATAATGGTCGTGTTCTTTATTTCCTATTATCTCCATGACCTTGGGTCAAATTTCCAATTTACAATGTTGTATTCTTCCATGCACATATTTTTTAGGCTAAGATCATAACAAACAAAGAACTCACATTCAAATCTTGTGGCACATCAAACAAGTTTCGTTCAAAATGAATTTGGCGCCTTATGATTCAAAAGTTGAATTTCTAGCTAAAATACATTTAGTAAGTATATAATAAACTTGAAGACTCCACAAAGACATCTAATTTTGCATAACTTCAAACTAGGCATGGGAAAAATTAACGATTTTTTTTGCAAACTTGTTGATGAAGGAAGAGTTTCAATACAAAAAGAAGGCATCAATACACTAACGACTTGCTTTCACATGATTAGGTATAGCCTTACACAAGGAAAAATTCCTCTTTTCTTTTATTCAGAGGCACAAGGACAATTACTATTCCATGTGGTTGGTAAGGTCCATTTTAGCAAATATTCATGAATGCAAGACACAATTATAACTATTCTATACCATGTTAAAATTTTGTTCAAATGTGCAAGAGTACATCATGATTGCATGACAAAATGAAAATGGTAAATTGATATTCAATTTAATAAAATTGCACTGATATGCAATGGATTTTTGAAGTCTTATTTTCCCATGAACCAACTTATTATTTTCTAAGTAATAAACTACTAACATTATTTATTTAATTTCTAATATAATAAAACTATCTAATTAATGTAATAATCCAACAAATACATCCTACAAAATCATTGCCAAATATCTAACACATAATTAAGCATATAAGCTAAGAGGTGTAGCCAAAATAAACTAGTTTCTTAGGTAGTATATTTATCTTGAACAACTTGATTATCACATGGGAGAGTGTAGAATGGATGATAGAATAATTTATCACATGGGAGAGTGTAGAATGGATGAAAGAAATTATTCTAGATGTTCTAGTACTCAAACTAGATTTTGATAAAACATACGACCACTTAGTCTTTTATTTTAAATATATTAAAATAGTTGGGATTTGGAACCAAAATTTGTAAGAAGATTAGAATGTTGTTCGTGGATGTTAATGCTGAAGTTGTTGTCAATAGTTCTCTTTCCCCTGGTTCCCTTTGCAAAATTCTATTTGTCAAGGCTACCCCCTTGCCTTAATTCCATCTGTCTTAGAAGTTGATGCCCTTGGTTACCTATTTTAACATGCTCTATCATCTAAACTTATTCATGGCAATTAATTGTTAGCTCATGCCAAAGCTCTTAACTCCCATTTTATTGATGATAGTTCATGTTCATTGAAAATTATATCGATAAAGTGACACACACTCTCTTACTATATTAAAACTTTAATGTACCATCTCAAGGTCCAAGGTAGCCATGCACAAAACTAATTCATTACGAATCATCCTAACCCATATGCCCCTTGGATTCCTAGTAAATGGGGTGAAGTTAAGTATGGCATAATCACATTGAAGATTGGAGATCTCAGTTTGATAATTAGGATCCTCTTACAAGTGCATAATTTATTACTTTAGTTGATTTATATTTATTTTTCTATATTATAATTACATTCATCTAGCTTTTTTTTGAATTTATAGAGATACTTTTGATTGTTAAAATATAAATTGTAATTTTTGATTAAAAATATATAACTTATATTTTATTAAAATTATTTAATTTCACAACAAAAAGTAAATTTCAATCAATAAAAAATAAGACTTATTGATAATTTATAACATAAATGAAATGTATAATTATTATTAAAACACTAAAATAACTTTTATTGATTGTGTCCAAGAAATAATTTCTTTCCACTCTTTTCAATTTCACAACCACAATCTTATTTTTATTTCTATAAAAAATAATCTTAACCTTCTAGAAAGTCGCTAAAAAGTCATATATGGTACAACATTACATAAATATAAATTTTATTCATTTTCACAAACTAACAGAATTCTTGTCTTAAAAAAAAATAATCTCCCTATAATCTATTAAAAAATCTATTCAATACACATTTGATCTATTATTATTATTATTTATACTATAAGGGTTTCCCCGCGACCTAGACCAAACGATTCTATTAATTAATTAAAATTCAGAATGTAACGCCATTTTCATTTATTCTAATCTGGATGTCAAAGTCTTAAATTGGCGGTGACTGATAAAAACTTGACGGAAATTTGAAATGGAGATTAAAATGGAGATTTCAAATTCCCAAATTTCTTAGTTTGTAAGGGCGATTAGTGAGAAAATGTAACCAAAATTGGAATTTTTTGATCTGACAGGGCGGCGATTATGTGTCGGGGGTGTGGCAATTCGAAGGGGATATGTTCATGTCGTCTGGAAGCACGGGCGTAGCGGTGATGCAAGTGATGGACTCTGCGACTGGAGGCTCTGCCGCTCTGCAAATTAGGGTTTATGATGGGGGTTCGAAATAGTATGGTTCCTCTGCGCCGACTGCCTTTGGACCTGCCAATGTGTATGACCGGTGGATTCACGTTAATGTTAGGCTATTGATGATGCTGATAAATGGCACATTCAAGTCTATTTGGACGGCAAACTCAGCTTGGACGCCTCAAACCCTAGAAGTGGAAGCCATTATTTTAAATGCGGTGTTCATACACAGAACGATGCGAGTCACAGAATGGAGTCGCGGTGGAGGAATATCAAGATCTGGAAGCGTGAGACCAACTTGTCTCTGTATTTATATTTATAATTATAAATATAACGCCTGAAGCCATTCACGAGTAATTAGTTTTATTACTTGAGCTTTTGGACTTTTGGTTTTAAGTATTTATTATTATTAATTAAAAATAACGAAAATAAATTATATCTAATTTAATATATTTCATTAAGTGTATATCAATATAGTTATTTATGTTGTTTCTATTTAAATAATGATCAAGTCATAATATTTACAATTTTTTTATTATTATTTGGTAGATTTTTTTATATTTTATATTTAGGTTTATTATATTTTCTAATTCTACTTGTTATATTTTGAACAAAGTTTTGAATTAAGATGTGTGTTGCAAAATAAATGATCATGATTATATTCATTTTGTCCTTGATCATTGTGTCAAGGTTTCTATGTGAAAAACTAGCCATGATGCTCATTTGTGTCCTAGACTATAATCAAATTGAATCCTATAGTTTATTCTTCATTGTGGAAAATCATAATAATCTCTATCTATGGACTCTTAGTCAACAATCTCTTTTGAAATTCATAATAAAAAGCTACATGATATTATTTTTACTATGCATAATAGTCAATTTGTTAGTTTAAAAAATAAATTGAAATCAAAATAGATCAAATAAAACTATTCTAGCAATTTTATGAAATCAAAATAACATTACAAGAGAACAAAATACATTAATGAATATCAAACTATAGAATTATATATATATATATATATAGGAAAGAGCGAAAGAAATACCAAACAATGAGAAAAGTAACTCCTCAAAAAAAGGCGAGAGTTACACTTAAGATACCATCTACCCCTATTATAACCTATTCACTATAATTAAGCAAGTTAAATTAAATGTATAAATAAATACATAATATCCAACTAAAGAATATAAAAACCACAGTAGCAACATCCCATAAAAATAACTTAGGCAGGGAAAAATATGGGTCCTTACAAATGAAGCTTGATGAGCTACCCATGTACAAATAAATCCTCTAGTTAAGAAACCTCTCGAAAAAAGAGATATAAAAGCCCCTCAAATATATAGAGAGATATAAATGACAAATAAGAATATTTTTATTCAATTAAAGATAAGGTTTTTAGAGGAGAGGACCCAGTAGTTGAGCACCCTAACTTTGCGCTTCTCAAAATCCTACGTGAAAATTTCAAAAACTTCCCAATTTTTTATAGCAGTTTGCTTGGAAATTCCCTTGCTTATAAGTAAGGTTTCAAGGCCACATCATCAAATATGATGCCACATCAACATGCTTTTTTTCAAGGTGTCTAAAAAGGTCCAAAAAAAGTGAGACTGATACTTGTGTACTAAATCATGTTTTATTGGTGCGTTGATGTGGCATCACATGATTTGTTGCTTTTAGATCTAAGGAATACATATTATTCAATTATTGGTAATTATCATCAACACTAATAACCTTAAAGTCACAATTATTGGTTCAATATTGTTAAAAATATTGGGCATTAAATCAACAAATGTTGTATAACAACTATTGAAACATGCTCAACTATTGGATCCTTTTCCCTATAACATATGAAATTAATAAAATAAGAATTTTTTTATTTAATTGAAGATAAAAGTTTTACATGGTGTGAATTGATGAAATAAGAATATTTTTATTCAATTGAAAATTACGAATGAAATGATAAAATTAGAATACTTGTATTTAAATGAAGATAAGGTTTTCACATGGTATGAAATAACAAAACAAGAATGTTTATATTCAACTAAAGATAAGGTTTTCATAAGATATGAGATGGTGGAATAATAATGTTTTTGGTTTTTTCTTTTAGAAAAAAATAATTGAAAGTTGGGTGGATGGAAGAAACTAGGCGAGAGGATCTAATAGACGAGCATGCACTAATAGTTGTTATGGTGTCATGCATTTAGGCCCTTAGTTAAATACTTTAAAATAATTAGTAGTTGGAAAAAATAAACTAGTAAAAATTTAATAAGGCACCAATACATATGAACATGCAAGTGTGTACCTACACCTTTCAAGATGTATAAAACTAACATATCTATCTTACATAAATCCATGTTAAAGAAATTGAGAGATATCATTATACTAAATACTATATTTAATCATGTAAAAAATAATAATATAGTAAAATTATGATACAAATCTAGTTACAAAATATAAACATTATATTTAAAAAATATTAAAATGAAAATAAATTATTTATTGTAAATGCTAAATGCTAAATATTTTACTATTTTATTTACTACATATTTTAAAAAATGGTGTTTTTTATTTATTTTGTTGTAGAAATATTTTATTTACCTTAAAGTTAGGATCTTTATATTAAAAAATTATAGGCATTGAATAGTTTTTTTTTTCAACTATTTTTTCGCAATCATGACATCAAATGCTTCTTCCTCTATTTCCACTATAGGTTATGTATCTCAACATAATAAAAAATAATGTGGTCGTTGCTGAGGATTTACACTTTTGATGAAGACAGTCGATAAATTGAAATTAAAAAACTTAATATTATGTGATCTAAAACTAGACAACAATATTTACAAAAAATATTTGGCAACATTCTCACAAGCAAATAGAATAATATACATATAAAAAACTCAAGGATTTACTTGAGAAACCCTATGAGAGAAAACCCACCACTAAAAGAGATTCACAACTATATTATTTAGAATCAAGGATTTAATATATCAAGTACTTTTATAGAGTCTCAATCCACAAAATAATATTCTACAATCACTTTAATGTCTTATCCCAACAATGTTCTATCCAACACTAACCTCTTCTAGCCTATCCAATAATCTAACTTTTACACCTTCACTTTAGATGATACATATAGAATTATAACTGCCTAACTATCTAGCCAATGTGTGGATTGCTAAGAGTTACTTAACTATATTAGAATCATACTATTACATTAGTATATTACACATATTACTAAACACGTTATTTTCATTTAAAGAATCATCTTATATATGTAATCATTATCATACACTATGAATCAATAGTTACACACTTAACACTATTAATAAGTTCATTTTTTATATATAGAAACTACTATAAAATCCAAGCTTGTGTAACACACATAAACACTGTATCACTTATGATTACTTCTAATACCTATTATCATCTTCCAAAACATTTTCCTACTCTTAGATTATCCCACATGAACTCTTGCTCTACCATAAGTGCTCTTGCATTACCATTCATGCTTCCAATAACACTATTTTCTATATGCAATTGTGATACTTTTTCAAATGACTTGTAGTTAATGCCACACAATCACCACATATAAACCAATATTTATATATAATACCACAACATTTAAAACTCATTGCATCTTGCCAAATTATATTTTATAGATAAAATATATCTTTAAGAACTCTTTATAGATGAATATCACCCAAGTTCCAATATTTGCAACAGATGACTGGTTGTAAAAACTATGAGTATTTAAAAATAAATAATATAATTTTTAATAAATTACATGTGCATATTTTATAAAATCCACCCTTTTTGAAAAGACACAAAAGTTAAATGGGTTCAAATTAGAAATCCACATCACAACTTATTAGTTCTCAAGATATTGTTAGAATCAAGTGAAAAAAATGAACCATAGGATCAAACAACAAACAAAGACACCTTCCATGTAAGAGAGCTACAAAGAATAATATGCAATATCCTCAACAAGAAAAAGCTATAGAATAAACCTCAAGAATCTTCAAGAAAAACATGATTCCTCAAAAGCTGAGAGTTCAAGAATTCAAAGTGATAATACAATGAGGGTTGAGTGTTATATAGGAGCGACCCTAAATGAGAAAGGGATTAGATCATGACAAGTTTCACATCTCATGTAATGAGACAAAATGAACTAATAATAACTCTAGTTAACATAAAAAGTACTTCTTTAAGTTTAGCTTAAGTGCATGAGAATAAATTAGACTAATAATTAATTAACGATTAATTAATTGTTAGCTATTGCATGATTATTCTAACACCTCCCTTAATATGAACTTAGGGAGTAGCTAAAAACCCTAAAAAAGAATGCATGATGGGTCCCGACAAACAACGCCTAGTGAGGTATCCATGTACAAACAAACTAATCTTTCACAATTGGAGAAAAGGAGAAAACCACATAGTAAAATCTCCTCTCTAAAAGAGAGAAAGGAAAATGAAGGACTAAAAAATCCTCTAAACCAAGGTGAAGGACTAAGAAGCCTCCAACCAAAACAATTTCCCAAAAAAGAGGAACATGTAGAACATCACTAAAGCATGAAACTATAGACAACCGTCAAAAGATGATTGATATAGTACTGAAATGAATAACCTCTAAAAATAGATGATGATCAAGATCAAGAAGACATGAATATGCATGAGTGCTCCCAACAACATTACTCAAATTAGATGGAAAACAAAGGAAAAACGTCTAGAACTTGAAGATATAGATGACACAAGTACCAACAATCTAAAGAAATAATCAAGTGAAAATGGAAGGTTGCCTCCAAAAATAGGAATGCAAGAGTGTCCATATGGTAAATACCCCACCTCACTGAAATGCATGGATAACTAGCCACTAATGTACACTACATCTGCCTAGTATATAAGAACAAATACTAGATACATAGCTCACTCCAATGCGAAACTAGGGAAGCATTAGCATAAACCGTAGAAACCCCCCAATAATGCTGAAAGGGAGAGCCAAGATGGATCCATTGAAACTGTGTGCCAGAAAGAAGTGCATGAAAAATAATCAAGAATATCTAAAAGTGAAACTAGAAGTATCAACAGTTGAAGAAAAGGGTGTGCAAACAAAAGGCACACACACATGAGGCAAGAATCAATATGATTCACTACTATCATGGAAGGGAAACTCACTTGGCAAAGGTGTGATAGAAAAAAAGGAAAACATCAACCCTCCATGGCACTTTATATCATAATGTGAGTACAAAAGGTGCAATAGGATGTTCAAAATCCCCAAAAAGAATACATTAGAATGGAAATTTATCTCACTGCATCTAAAAAAAATAAATTACATGCAAAAGATGTCTATAATGCCTAAATAGGACAAAAATTTGAAAATACATATAGAATAGCAAAAAACAAGTCATCACACACAAACGAAAAAGTTTCCAAGAGCTAATACATCCAAGTAATTTACTAGAATATAAAAACACAAAAAAAATGATTAAAATGTACCTAGAGAGAAATATGGAAAAATTTCAAAGATGGTTGTGAAGAGCTCTAAAAAATTGTCCTAGCATTGCTAGAATCATGAAAAACAAAGAAATAGGTCAAAAGTTATGAGCTTGGGAGTGAAAAAAATATATCTAAAACCTAAATAGGTTATAGAATGTACCAAAAAAAAATCTGGGAAAAAAATCAATACCACTAGATAGTGCTTAGAACCAGCTTTTCGACGATATATTGTTTTCCCAATTTTGATACTTGAGTGAAAAGTTATGCTTATTTTCCTAATTCTTCCTATTTTGCAAAAAAAAATTAAAATTTAGTCCCCCTAATGGCTTGGTGTTGGTTTCACATGTGACCCTAGGGTGGCGCAAAGGGTTTTTTAATTTAATAATAATAATAAAATAACAAGCGACTATCGTCCGTGGTTAATGCCTAGTGGCTGGCGTCAACCACTAATAGCTAGCGACAAGCCGCTGCCACTAGCGCTTGTTGTTACCATTGGCAGTCATCGTGGTTGTGGGTAGGCATTGCTGATAGGTGACAGTGGAGGCCCAAAGACTTTTTTGTGCATAAGAGGCCATATAGGGGATGTACAAGCCCTTATGCAAAAAAATTGCCTCAGAAGCTCCTGACACCAAAATAGGTCAAATTTTATATCTAAATTTGTTTAATCGACCTTTTGAATCCAATGGTGAGGTCCTTTTCACACCAAAATACACAAAAAAAAATTCCACCTCCAAAAATTGGAAAAAAAGCAATAGAGAATTCAAATTTGAAGCCTTGTAACCCTTGTTGAAGAAAACCCTCATAAATCAAGAAGAGGTTCACTGAATCCACACTCTGATACCATGTTAGAATTGTGAAAAACATGAGCCATAGGATTAAACAACGAACAAAGACACCTTCCATGCAAGAGAGCTATAAACAATAATATGCAATATCCTCAACAAGAAAAAGCTACAAAATAAACCTCAAGAATCTTTAAGGAAAACAAGAGTCCTCAAAGGTTGAAAGTTCAAAAATTCAGAATGATAATACAATGAGGGTTGAGTGTTATATAAGAGTAACCCTAAATGAAAAAGTGATTAGATTAAAATACCTACAAAAAATTTAGTAATGCAATAGTTGATATTTCTCTCAATCATTTTAAACAACATATCAAACTACACTTATTTACAATTTTAAAATTTACACTTTTTAAATATTTATAATATTTATATTTAATTTAATTTAATTTTTTCAAATATTTATTATTAATAATTATTTATACTAATGTATTTACATATAGTATATACATGATACATACAAAAAAAACAAAACTTATTTATACTTACATGTTTTAATTTTCTATTCACTTAAAAGAATCTTAGATCTAATCTAAAATTTCACAAATATTTTATATGAATTATGAAATAGAAATAGTTGTGGTTTGAGATCCATAAGACACTAGTAACTAGAGATTTCCATTAAAGGTAAGGATACTTACCAAGATTATCTCAAAATTATAGATTTCAAGTCCCAAATATGTAGATCAAAACTCATAAATATAGACATTGTTAATGCTATTATATAGCTATAAAAGCTAGATGATTTTAAAAAGAAATTGTGCATATGGGAGTGTCATCTTTCCTCACATATATTTTAAACATAATTTATTTTTATAGTTTGTATGTGTGGATTGAATTTTCAATAAATGAGTTGACTCTCTTTGTTTGATATCCTTCTTCTTGTCAATATATTTTGTGAAGGATGTAAAACCATTTACCCAAATAATAACATAACAATAACAAACAGGGCAAAAAATAGAGCATAAAACAATTGTAAAAATGTTGAAAGAAATTATATTGATCTAGCTTACTTACATACAATCCAACAACTTACCTCAATAACAATGTTGTTCACAATGGACAACCTCATATTTATACTTGGAGCCTCTAAGATCTAGAAACTTCAAATATTCTAGAGAACTCTAAAACTAGAATGTTCTTTTCCTTGAATAGCTTCTAGTTGCTTTTAACTTCTAAAAGCTTCTAGCTCTTTTAGAAGATTCTAGTTCTTCTAGAAACATCTTGTAACCTTTCTAGACAATATTATTCCTTAACATCCCCCCTTAAGATTGGATAAAATATTACAAACAAGATACAAATAAGAGGGGAAGATACAAAGGAGAGGGGAACATTATACTATCAGGGTTACAAAAGAAAGAATGATCTGAAATTGATATGTTATGCATACTATCACAAGCATTTTTTCATAATTTCAAAAATTTGGCTTCAGCCATACTCTTAGTAAATACATCAGCTATTTGTTCTTCACTTGGATAATATTGTAGATTGACAATATTTTCTTGAACAAGATCTCGTATGTAGTGAGTTCATCAAGCTCAATATGTTTTGTTTTTGCATGAAAAAATAGATTGTTGGCAACATGTATGGTACTTTTATTTTCACAATACAAAGTAGTAGAAGAACATTGGGAAAAACCAAGCTCAAATAAAAGATTTCAAATCCAAACTGCTTCCTTTCCTGCTGCTTTTGTTGCTCTATATTATGTTTCACATGAAGACAATGATGTAGTTGTTTGTTTTTTCTGCTCCATGTAATGGGGATTGATCCAAGCTGAAAAAAATAACCTCTAGTAGATTTTCTATCATCTATTCACCTCCCCAATATGAATATGTAAATCCAACCAAAGAAATTGAGGACTTATGGCCATAGTAGATGTCATAGTGTATTGTTCCACAAACATACCATAGTATCCCTTTTGCAACCAACCAATGACTTTGTTTAGGTTCCTACGTAAATCTTGATACTTGATTAACTACAAAATAAATGTCTAGTCTAGAATGAGTTAGATAAACCAAGCTACCCACAAGTTTTTTGTATAGAGTAGCATCTACCCTCTTGGAAGTACATTATTTACTAAGCTTGATTCCATATTGAAAGGGAGTAGAAGTTGGCTTACATTCTAGCATGTTAAACTTTTCTAAAATATCCAAAGCATATTTTGGTTGGAAAAGGAACAATCCATCACATGTAGTCTACAAACTTGTAAGCCAAGAAAATAGTTTAATTCTCCCAAATCACACATATGCAATGCCCTTTTAAGTCTTGATTTTAAATCAATCCCAATATTCGATCCAACAATGAGTAAATCATCTGCATAAACTGCAACAAGAATAATCTCATCTTAGACTTTCTTCACATAAATATTTGGATTAAATCTACACCTTTTAAAACCATGGCTCTAAAAGTATATGTCTATCTTTTCATTTCATGTTCTTGGTGCTTGTTTTAGACCATGAAGTGATTTATTTAATCTACAAACAAGGTGAGGATGTTTTTCATCTACAAGACCAACTGGTTGATTCATGTATATTTCTTCAGCTAAATCTCCATTTAAGAAATATTTTTTAACATCCATTTGATGAACATGCCATCCAAGACTATCTTCCAAAGAAATAATAATTAAAACTATGTTCATTTTGATGCCAAGAGAAAATGTTTCTTCATAAGCTACACCTTCCTTTTCATTGAATCCCTTAGCAACCAATCTAGCTTTGTTTTTTTCTATAGCTCCATTAGATTTGAGTTTTGTTTTGTAAACCCATTTGCAACCAATAATATTCTTACCTTTGGGAGGGGGTACAAGTTCCCAAGTTTTATTCTTTAGTAATGCATCATATTCCTCTGTCATGGCTCAAGTGCTCCCATTCTTTCTTCCCTCTAGCTTGCTCATATGAGATTGGGTCATTTATTTGTAAGACTTTTTCCATGAGGGCACTACCATTCCTTCCTTGGATTTTTGGGCTTTGTCTATATATCTCTTCAATAATATTTGTCTTTTGTCTAGCTGAAAGTTCTTCTTCATCACTACTATTAGTTATATCATCTTCATTAGTAGTAGTGCTCTTATCATCCTTGTTAACAAAGTTTCCATTTCTTTATAAAATATCTTAAATGTGGAAATCACTTGTGGCTATAAGCTATGAATGTTCATCAAAATTTACATCTATGCTAATAAAGATCTTTTTTGTTTCTAAATCATACAATTTGTAAGCCTTTGACTCTTCACTATAGCCCATGAATAAACATTTATGACTTTTTGGTTATAGCTTTTCCCTTTTTTCTTTTGGGATGTGATTCCAAGTGATACACCCAAATACTTTAAAATACCTAATGTGATTCTTTATTCCACTCCATGCTTCTTCAGGAGTGACATTTGTGAGGGCTTTGGTGGAGATTCTATTCATAATATGTGTAGCACAAGAGACAACCAATCCCCAAAATTTATTATGCAAACTTTTAAAATGCAACATACAATGTGCCATTTCTAAAAGAGTTCTATTCATTTGTTTAGCTACATTTTTTTGAAGGGTATATAGAACTGTTCTTTGTACCTTAATACCATATTTTTCATAAAATGATTCAATGCATAATTGCTTGATATTCACCCCTATTGTCAGTCCTTAGGAATTTAATTCTTTTTCCACTTTGGTTTTCAACTAATCCTCAAACCTTTGAAATACCTCAAATGCTTCACTTTTCCTTTCAAAAAAATAAACCCATACTCGTCTACTATAATCATCAATAAAAGTGAGAAGGTACTTGGCACCCAAGATGGAAGGATATCCCATTTCACATAAATCACTATGAATGAATTGTAGTGGTTGACTTTCTCTCCATGCTCTTCCAGAATCAAAAGGATCTCTATGGTGTTGACCTAACACACATCCTTCACATACACATTTAGATGTTGAAATATTTGTTAATTCTCTAACCATATTCTTTCTAACCATGTCTTGTAATTTTCTATAATTTGTATGTCCAAGTCTAGGATGCCACATTTTTGGCATATAATCACTTTGAGAAACAATATCATGGGAGAGTGTGTATTCATCATCAACAAATCCAACAAATTTAAAGAGAATCTCTTTATGGTCAATTCTACCAATAGCAATAACACTTTTTGGGTCTTTTCTATCTCTTACAATAACTTGACCAGTAGTGACAACAAACTCATATCCAAATTGAGAAATTCTATATATTGAAATAAGATTCACCCCCAATCCTTCAACCAATAAAATATTTTTCAAAGTTTCATTTTTTACACTAACATTCCCTGTTCCTAGAACTGATAGTTTCAATTTATTGCCAATAGTGATTTCTTGATTTGAATTCTTTCATTCATGAAAATCAATAAATAAAGATTTATCTTCAGCCATGTGAAAAGATTCTCATGAATCTAAAATCCATTCTTTATTAGTATTTGAAGCAAAGTATCCTCCCTTTACTCTAGATGTATTTTCAGGTTCAAAAGTTACCTCTACACTTGATTTTGCTTGCCTGGAGATGGCTATAAAACTTTGTTTATCTGTGTTTCCTTCCTTAAACCATTCTTGCTTAGGCTTGTATTTTTGTCTTTCATTTTTCCTCTTCTTCAATTTTTTTTTCCCATATGATTCTCACTTCCACAATACCTACAAAAAATAGGTTTTCTTTCCAACTACTTTTGTACACCTTCATTTCTAAAAAATTGGTTAGAACCATCATTATTTTAAAATTTAGTATATCATTTCCATTTCTTCTTTCCATCAACATATCTAGAAAATGATTTACCCTTAGTTGCATACGCATGATTCTTCTTAATATAACCTTTGATAAGTTGAGCCTCTTCATCTAAAAATGACTTACAAAATTGATCAAAAGTTTGTTGGGGGTATTAGGATTTAAATGAATAACCCTTTTCCTTGATTCTTTAAATACCTTGTAAGGTTGGGGAAACTTACTTTCAACCATTGCAATCAATTGAAAAATCTTTTTTTTTTCATATTCAACACCTATTTTCTTCAGTTGGGCATTTAAATATGTAACCTCATTAAAATAATCAACCATTTTTTCAAAATCAATTGGGCCTACATTCACCATTTTTTCTTCTATATTGTACATGTTAGAAATATCCACACCTTTATAATATTTTTCTAGATTTTCCCATAGTTCTATTGGATTATCAACATCAACAAACCTTCTATTAAGATTGGGACTCAAGGCCTTACCTATAATTCCTCTAGCTTGCTCTAAGTTGCATTTCCATAACTCCTTTTCCTTCTTTTGTTGAGGTTCTCCAATCTCTTTATTCACTATACTCCATAGAGCCTTTTCTCACAAAGCATTCTTAATTGCAATCTTCCAATTTGTGAAACCACTTCCATCAAAGATTGGTAAGCTTTCATTTGCAGAGCCCATGTTAGAAAAAAAAACAGCCCTCAAACAAATAGATCAAACCACTTCAAAGATTATCTTGCTAAATAAATATCAATCCAACAATATCTTAACCCTATTAGAATATTTCTATCTCTAATACCATGCAAGAACAAAGCCAAATAATAAAATAATATTAGCAAATAGGGAAAAAAATAGAGCATATAAAACAATTGTGAAAAGGTTGAAAGAAATTATATTGATTTAACTTACATACAATCCAACAACTTACCTCAAAATTAGTGTTGTTCACAATGGACAACCTCATATTTATACTTGAAGCCTCTAAGATCTAGAAAATTCTAATATTCTAGAGAACTCTAAGTCTCTAAAACTAGAATGTTATTTTCCTTGGATAACTTCTAGTTGCTTCTAGCTTCTAGAAGATTCTAGCTCTTCTAGAAGATTCTAGTTCTTCTAGAAACATCTTGTATCTTTTCTAGACAATCTTATTCCTTAACAAAGGAAATATTTATAAATTTCAAGAATTTACAAAGAAAGAAGTCAACATGGACATGTAAAGCATAAAAATGAGTGGGAAAAAATGGTAGTTTTAAACACATGCAACATTCTTTAAAAATACACTGACTAATGTGTTTATTTGTTTTCCCTCTATTGCAAGCCATAGCAGTTAGGCATTAGTTACATATTTCTCATTGAGAAATCCATATCATAAAGTTTAAATGGTGTTACTTATTGTTAGTTGCTTGTGTTACTTAAACAATTTCTTTTCTTTCTCAAATTTCTAATGCTATTAAAATTGACTTCTTCAATGGGAGTGTGAGTGCAAGGCATTTCACACGTTAATAACTTAATTTAGAAAACTTTGACTTAAATTTTATATGTACAATACTATGCATGAATCAAGAAATAGATTTACAAGAAGCACAAGTATTGAAGAGGGATGTCACAAGTGTACATATCTAGTACCCTTCATGCTAATGTTCCATTAAATAATATTGTGAGGGTAATCTCAATTGTGACCTTTATGTTCTTTTATTTCCATATAAATGGTTCATGAATGGAATATATGACTCTAATTACACCAAGTCCATAAATATTTATTATTTGGTAGTTGGTATTAAGATAAAAATTTGTGCACATTTTTATTTTTCTATAAATTTTTATTTTTTAAGAAAAATAGTTTATGAGGGGAAGCCTGTGTAAGTTTTCACAAAAAAATAGTAATTTACTTGATTCATTTATTTTCATTCCTTATTAATATTTTTTCTTTTCCATTAAGTTTGATTGGAACATCTCCCCATGATTCTCAAATGCCAAATCAATTGTAATGGAAATAAAATCAATAGTTAAATTTATTTTTCTTTATATATAACATTAAAAAAATATAGAGGTTCAATATGATGGGTTGGTTAAACAAATAGTATTTTCGCAACAATGGGCGGGAGTAGTAGCAACAGGAAAAAATTGAATTTGGGAGCGGAGGAAGGCGATGGGGAGGGTGAATCAGAGGACAGGGAGGATGTTTCGAAGGACAATGATGGGGTGTTTGTGTTACTTGCATAGTTTCTCTAGATTTTTCTTGCTTCAGATCTACAACTTGCAGGAGGGGGTGTGGTTGGGTTTCTTGGCAAAGGAGGTTTTTTGAAAACCTTTGGGGATGAAGTTGTTGCAGTCATCGATGTGTTTGCTGACTTTTGCTTGGGTGAGGCTTTGATGGTCTCTTTTTCTACTTACTTTATGGGTTGGAATTATTCTTTCCTTCCTATGGTTGAGGGGGTTCTAAGTACTCTGACCCCTTTTGCTATTAAAGTTGCAGCTGCTCTTGTGTTGGAGGGTTGGTGTTCTAGGTTCTTGGTGCCCCTTGCTTTGTTGTGGTGTCGTGAAGCCTCTCTTCTCGGTGCGCTCAGTTTGGGTGGTTGTGTTATGTTTCCTGCTATGGGAGGAGTCTTCTTTTATGGAGCTATTTCTCCTTTGTTGGTGGAAGATGTTGGGGGGAAAGTTGTTCTCCCTTTGAAGTCTTGGACCTTTTGGTGTTGGGAGCTGGTTTAGCTGGTGGTGTTTTGGTTGGGCTCTTTGTAGGGGAAAGTCTCTTGGTGTGGTCGGGTTGGTATGGCTAAAGCCTTAGTTGTTTTTGGGGCCTTTTCTTCTCTAGTTTTGTCTTGACTAGGTTATGGATGTCAGTGGGCTCTTTTGATTGGCTTGAATTTTGGGGTTATCCCTTAGCCCTCCCCTATTTTTGGATTGGTGTTGGGCCTGCTTCCTTTTTGTTGGTTCATTTATAGGTTTGTTGGTGATCGACTAGGTTATTTTTCATGCCTATATTTCAGACCGAGATGATTATGTGGTTCTCATTCCTCTTCAAACTCCTAATTTTGGGTATGCCAAAGGATGGTATGTTTATTTGTTCTACTAGTTTGGTGGCTTTCTCCTTATTTACACAACCTATTTCATCTATAGAGGTAATGATTGATCATATGGAGGTGGTTTCTTCTTCTATTGAGGTGAATAGGGGTGTTGTGGGTCTAGTTGGAAGCTCCCTACTCTAGTTTTCTCAGTTGTCCCTATTCAGGTGGGAGTTACTCCTATTGAGGTGGAGTCTATGGCTGTTGGTGAGCTTTGAGTTCAATGGAAAAGGTGTTCATTCGATCCTCTCCAATAGAGGGGAGCTCCTTCTTTCAGTCATGACAGCTGAGTTGGTTTCTTGGTTTTTCAAGTGTTTTAACGGGAGTTCTTCCTCTTTTGTTTTTCCTAATATTTCTTGTATTGAGGTTGAGATGAACTGGCTGGGTTGTTTGTTTCGACTGGTTGGTTTGTTGCTACTTGTGGGGTCTGTGGTGATTGAATCTTGGTCTGCATTCTATGTTTGCTTTATACGTTCTTTTTGGCTCTTGGAATTTGATGTTTCTTTGGCTTTAACTCAAGACTTCCATTGCTTCTGAGTGTTTGTCACTCCTAGTTATCTGGTGACCAAGTGTTGGTTGTTAGTCTATTGTGTCACTGTAGTGTTTTTGCTGGTGTTGTTTCTTTGTTCAGTTGGAAATGTTTGATACTTTGGTGTTCGGGAGTTTCCTTTTCTTAGCTCTGTACAAGGTTCTTGGTCCTTTCAAAAACCTGCTTACCTTATCAAAAACATTAAAAAATTATAAAGGAAAAATGATTGTTTATGCACTACCAAATAAGGAATAATCTCTTAGTAGGAATAAGCAACATGAAATTTTAAGATGTTTTCTATTTATTAAAATAATAATAATAAATAATTTTCATAAAAGAAGCAAATAGATTGGATAGATACCTTTAATTATGGGACTCCATATATATGTGGCAACCAAACTAATCACCAAATAAAAATACTCAAAATAACAACGAAAGAGAGTTCTTTAAAAGTAAATTTCTTACAAGCAATTGTATCCTCAATTTTTGCATTTTTATCAAAAAATATATTTTGATTTTGTGTTCATTATGATAATTTTGGATCACTCTTTCTTATATCAATTGAACGTTACCCTTCATATCTTTCTCTTATTACCCATTACAAAAAAAAGTCTATTATAAATGAAATGAACCATTGATTTTAAAAAATGATGCAAAATGAGTGACTAGTACACTTAAAAGTTGTAAAACATTAAGACGAACCATAATCAATAAGTAATGTTGGATCAAATATCAAGGACAACATCCTCAAAAAATGTTCATTAGTTAAGAAGTAAACTTAATCCCCATTAGTATAAACAATTAAAACATAAAATGTATTTTTTTCCTAATAGAATAAAACACACTAAGCACTCAAGACAAGCTTATAATCAATACACTTGTGAAAATATTTTACACAAATCAGGATCCATATCAATTTTCACTAAACTTTTATACAAACCAACATTCCTTTGTTTTGTGAGTAAATTCATATTATATATTATCTAAAATGGACACAATCCTTATTGTGGAGACTTTACTCCAAGCTTGAACTAATAAAAAGTTGATACTCTGATCCACAAATGGTAAATTAAAATCTAATACTCAATTCTAAGAGCTTTATAATAAAAAATAAAAAATATCCATTAACAAGTAATTGTAATCTATATGCTTTTGATATAGACTTCATAATCTCAATATTCAAAATAAAAAAATTATAAGTATAATCACTTCCACTTAGCATTTGTTCTTTCAACATGCCCTTACATAATAGTGGGAAGTCTATAAGGTACACCAACATATGCACAAATCCATTACACAACTCAATGTAAACACATATTTTAAAAACACAAGCAAGATCTCATTTCAAATTATGAGTTAATATGTCTCTAGTTGACATTTAGGTCTATAGGATGGAAATATTCAAAGTAATCTACTCATTACATATCACACTAATTAGGGCATGCAAGAACTAAAAGGAAAGATAATCTCTTTTTTTGGTTAAGAACATTGAATAATATATTGAAATTAGACTATTGCATATAGATTGCCTTTTCCATAAACTAAATTTAAACCTATCTTAATATGCATATCTAAGTCTTAGTTCAATCCAAATTAAATGTTATGAACATAATACATTGTGTATAGACAAGCCAATTATGCTAAGGAGACAATATAGCATTAAAGATAAATCCAAAAAATGAATAAGCCGAAACTTCCACCTTTATTCAACAACATCAATCTATTTTGTATTTATTTGATATTTGAGTATATAGATTGACTTATCATTCACATTATTATGACCCCCTTTTTTTTAAATCTTAAAACCTTAAAATTAATGTTCTAAGTGTTTATACATTATTATTAATAATGATAATAATTAAAAAAATATAAAATTATTCTATATATTTAAAATTAAATTAAAACAAAAAATATTTTGTTCAAGTGAATAACATTAAATAATAGTTGTCTTTCTTAATTTGATATTTTTATTTTGTTTGCAGTTATATGTTAAAATATTTTTTTATTAGCTTGTGTGATCTTGTTGACTATTTTTAAAATAAAATTAAAAAAATAAAGAATAAAATAAGATTTTAAAACAAAATAGTACAATACAAAAATGAAAAAATAATTTATAAATAGAGAATAGGAAGAAAAGAATGGATGATTAGGAATATGAATAAAGGATTGTAAGATTGCAAACAAAAGTTAAAACATTTATAGATAAGTAGAGCTATCACTAGTATTCCATTTTAATTTACAATTTTTAGTTAATTATATAGTTGAATATAAGTTTAAGATTTATTTAATTCACTAAGGTTTAGTTTTGTTTTAAATTGACATAGGCTATGATGTAATTTATAACATTAGTTGAACTGGTATTTCGTTTTTGTTTACTTTTTTAATGATTCACATTGGAACATAACTCATAATATACTTTTATTATTTATCTTAAATTATTTTAAATGAACAATAGAATTGTTATGGCTATAATAGATCATCAAATTCAACACAAGGAATTGATCTTAATATTTTGCCTCTATAGAACATGATTTCTATAGATAGAGCTCTTTAAGTTGGATGTTAGAAACTGAACCAAAGGAAATAGGGGTTCCACCTTTTAGGGTATGGAACTAAAGGGGACCTATTTCATGCTTAGTTCATTAGGAAACCAAGATCCCTCAACCAACTAACTCAATTGAGGGAAGGGAACACAAAGGGGTGGTTTCCTTAGGTGTGATAAAAAGGGGGGTTTGCCATTAAAAAGAAGCTTCAAAGGAGAAATGCAAACTCTAGAATATTTAAATGACAAATCAAGATCTACAAAAAATTGGTGAAAAGAGGTATACTGGGACTCATATGCCCAGAGGGGTGATTTAGTCGTAGTATTAGGGCTTGACTAAAACTTTTGTAGCCTCTAGTGATCTTTTGTAGCCTTTGTCTTGTCCGATCTCCAAGTCCGAAAGTTTGAATTTTGGCCTATAAGTGAGTTTCTGTGAAGATGACAACTTCTTGAAAACTTTCTTCAATCTTGAAACTTTGTCTTTAAAGGATCTTCAAGCTCCAAATCACCTAGATATACAATCACAAATGAAAAGGGGAAAAATGTTGTTGTGTTAGGGAATAGGGGTTTTCCTTGGTCAAACCCCATTTTTGTAATTAAACCTTGAAATGAAATGAAATAGCATGAAGGAATGATGAATGAACAAATGCAATGTTGTAACTCACCAAACCCTTGAAGGGTTGTAAACTTGTGCAAAATGGATCCAATGGATGTGGACCTTGATTCTTGATCTTGATATGAGAAAATGTGTTTGAATGTTTGCTTGAATCATGAAACTTGCATCACAAATGTTAGCTCAAAAACACACATGATGCATGAGTATTTTGACATGATGCTTGAATCTTGAATGTTTCTCGAAATGCTCAATGATTTTCTCTTAAATGCTCTCTTGATCATAAATTTTCTATAATGCTTGAATACTTGAAAGCTTAGATCTTGTTAGGAGAAATTATGTGAAATGACCTTGTATTTATACTTGTTTATGCCAAATTTCTCAAAATTACAACACTACAAGCCAACATCAAATCTAGGATAATAAAATTCCACCAAGAATTTGGTTTAAAATAGGTCTTGGTTAAAGTAGGACTCATACGCCAATTGGGGCATATGAGTCCCAGTGTCTTAAAAATGGAACACAAACTCCAATAAGTGCCTTGTTTAATGTAACATTCAAAATAAGGTCTGAAGACCTAGGTGGGACTCATACACCCAAGGTGGCATATGAGTCCTAAATCACTAGATCTAGAACACATAACCAAAAACATTGAATTATGATTGGTTATTTGATAAGTGTTAGGATTATCCATGGAAATATGCAATTAAATGAGGCTTATGGATGCAAAATAAGACCAATTAAGGCATGAATAAGCCCATTTAATTAATAAAGTCCCAGATTAGTGTGAAAGTGTAAAGATACACTTTACAACACCCTAAATAAGGCACAATTAGGTCCATTTAGTTTAAAAGGGCCCTAAACTTAATGTGAATGTGTAAAACATATTACAACACTAAATCAAGGCAACATTAGGCTCATTTTACTATTAATTATTTCCAAATTAAGTGAGGAAAAAGGATACTTTCTCCGTTACTACAAACTCTTTATTTTTTACTTCCTCATTAACTATTGGTTGGAATATATTTATGTTTTTGATCATTATATTGTAGGATCCTTTCATCTCAAGCTATTCTATACACACCTATTGCAATAAGCAGTCAATGTTAACATCACAATTCTTATTTCTAACAATGAGCATAGCTAATTACTTCTTATTTCTTTTGAAGGTGATACTATGTTATTGGATTTTTTCTTCACTATTGATAGACATTCCTTATATCTTACATCATCTTAATTAGAAACTAGAGGAAAATGATATGCAAAATTTACTTAACAAAAGATTAACTTTATGAAGTGTAGAGTAGAGATCTAGTATTGTTCACTTTTCTCCTAATTTTACTATTGATGAGTCACTTGCTAGCAAATTTACTATTTTTCATTCATAATTAATCATGCATATATAACTTAATCACATAATTAAAATTAAAATTTTGTAACTTTGATTTAAGTTATTGGAATCTCAAATTACTTGAATGTATTCTTAGAGTCTCAAGCTTAGGCATTGATGGATGGATACTTTTATGCAAATTCCTTGCAGTCAAAAGTGCATAATGGTAGATGCTTTTTGGTTGCTTTCTAGTCTTAAATTGTTAGCTTGGTCATGACAAGCTTCCTTAAAATATAATTTAAAAAAGAAAAACTTGGACTTCAAACCTTCTTTTAATTTTAGAGGAGTTAAATAGTTTTTAATTTAGGATGCATCTCCATGTGTGTAGAAACTATAATTTTTAGCCCCAAAACACTAGATTAGTATCATGTGCAAAAGCTAAATTGGGATATTAGCTTAAACAAGATGTCACATATTAAAGTGGGACATATTTTTAAGGAAGAAGTGGTTTTATTTATATGTTTAATATTATGCTAAGAAAAAAGAGTGGGTTTTCATTTAACCATTATTCATAATTTAGATTTGTATTTTTCTATTTAAATATAAATTCATTAAAACTAGAGTTTGGACTTAGGGTTTTACTGTAAGGCCCCGCCAAGGAATCTATAAAACAATACATTAAGTAGCAAATTATCCGAATAATTTTTTTTTTTGAACATTTGATTATACAAATGTCCAATGGATTCCAAGACGGCGTTACTTAAACATTATTATTAAGAACATCATATCATAATATTAAAGTTATAAAACACAAGTACATAACATATACAAGAATGATCCACTTCCATAAACTTATACAGTTCAAGACATTGATACATATATTCTGATTACATCCAGTGAGATTCTCATAAATCTCAATACATCATAATGATGTTACAATGAATTCATTCATAAATATGAGGTAAATATACAATAAGGGTAATGAACTCCTCATATCAAATATCCACATTCGCACACACTCAACGTCCACTATCACAATCAGCAAAGTAGTAAGAACCAACTACAAGTATAATGTCATCTGTAAGAGTTTCAAGAGAAGGTACAGCACGGTTTCCACCCAATCGCGTGGAACCCGAAGGTCCACTCCCTCCGTGCTAGGAGATAGTGACAGGTCTAGAAGACAATCAAACACAGAACAAGAACATACATTACATTACATGGCTAACTACACATAACGACATGACCACATCAAACCAAAGGATTCACATCATATGCTTTCAAAGACGACCACAATATAACAGTCAACTTCACTCAAGAGACTACAACTATGCATCAGGATAGAGTGTCATCACATAGTTGTTCTAAGTTATCTTGGTGAATCTTCCTAGACTACCGGCTCTCATCTAGAGTTACCCTGGCAGTCTCTACCGATTCTCGGCCCTTAGATAAACTCATGCGGAGTCGAATTACCTTTCAAAAAGACAAGGTAGTCGACAAGCCATTCTAGGCCTTCTCAACCTACCCTTAATCTGAATGAGCATTAAGGCACTAGGTGAGACATTTATTCATTTGAATTTAATTAATGAATCTCAAGTACAATTATTAATATTTTCACTGAATTAATAACTTCCGATAGGTTACCCTTGCCACCACTTTGGGTTCCAGCCCCTAACGAAAGCCACTCTTCCTTTCACAATAACATAACACATATCAAGTCAAAAGATAGCCATCATGTAGCAACAATTGAAACATATCTACAATCCAATCATGATCTAAAATATTCTACTCTCAATTACCACATAAGTAACAAATACTACGTGCATGGCTCTCTTACAATTCATTAAATCAATATGATAATCATGTTTTAAATAAATTAAATAACTCATTCAAAAAGTTTTTCCTAGCCTATGGATAATTTTAAAAACTCCATAACCCAAAAGTAAACTCTTAAACCAATATGTTATTATCCATCACATATGATTACTACATTTTCATGTCTTAAATAGACTAAACCATTTATACAACAATAAAAGAATAGTTCAAGTGATTAATTTAAAGCCAAATTCATTTACAAATAAACAATCTCATTTAAAGATTTGTATTCATTTTATAATTTAATATATTAAAATTACTTCAAATAAACTCTTAACTCTTTCACTAATTTAACAGTTACCCCATTTAAAATTAAGCAATTTCTAAGATTGTTCTTTATCAAGAATAATCTGAGTTGACAAATTCAGATTTCGTAAAAACCAATATATAACGGATCAACCACAATTACTAACTAACATGAAAAGGAATAATAATATAGTTCATTATATATATATATATATACGAGACTTTAATTAATAAATTATATATATATATCTGCTGTTGTGGCCGTAGTCCACTACAGTCAACAACAAATTTCTTTACCTAATATCATGGAAATAGTTGGATAACTTGAAGATAGGGAGTATAAGTGATGCAGGTCAGAAAATTATGCTACCAACTTACAGCCACAGACTCAGCGGCCGTAAATGAACAATTTAACAACTGAAGTATAAATTAGATGAAAGATACAAATTATCAAGTCGAGGCCGAATTCTATTGTTTAGGGAACAATTTATATTAAAGAATATAGCCAAAAATATATTCATAAAATAAAAGAGAATTGAAGATTAAAGAGAAGATTTAGAACAGTGGCTGAGTAGAAATAGACTAATAACCGATGCCAAACAAGGAATTCGAAGTTAATCTTCAATCATTACTGAAGATAGTAATCAGTCGATCGAAAGAAATAAGGATGCTATTATATGTATTCGATGATAGCTATAGTTGGATAAACATTCTTTAATTCACAATAAAGATTGGCGGATTTAAGAGGGAGTACTGACGCATTCTCCAATTAAGTTAACTGAAGTTAGAAAGCTTAAACATGCAAAGAATAGGATTTGATAAACTTTCTTTTAGCACTGTGCATGCATAACGGAAGGTAAAGTATATGCGCCATGCATGGGAAACACACGCCCAACAAATTAGAGAGATTATATGAACCTTTAAATTTTCTGTTGTGTTCGAGTGCTACAGTGATAGGTTGCGAATGGAATCAAAATAGACACAGGTAAGAACTCTTGCGCATGGAATAATCCTAGTTTGGGTCGCTCCAAGAAGCCATAGATCGACATTAGAAGAAGCATAATGGAAGCCAGACAATTGGCTAGAAAAGTTTATTGTGTGAGAGATTCAGGAGAAATTTCAACTTTCAAAATTGAACAAGGAAAAATAAACCGATCCATAAATGTATACAATTAATTTCAAATCTCACTAAAAGCTCGCGAATCGTAAGAGGACCAAGATCTCTAATTTGTAAAAAAAAAAATCTATTTGGAAATCAACTTCCAAACAACAGCAACATTGATCAGAATAACAAAATTTTAGAAGGTAAATATTGGAGGAAATTTACAAGATACTGGGCGTGCGCTGAACATAAAAGACAAGAGTATGAAGGAACTATAAAGTTACAAATCGCTGGGAAATAATGATGGGCGCAGCTACTGTTTAATCTCGTATACTCTTACCATATTCAAGTACTGCCGCTGTGACAGGCAGCGCATGGAATCTCAAGAAAGATATCCTCAATGCAAAGTTAAATGAGAAAATCATGGAGGATTTGTTAAAATAATTTTGAACTATATTTATCAAAAACAACATCAGCGCTGGTACAGAGAAACATGCAAGCAAAGAATGATAAATATACCATAAGATTTTTGCGAAATATCTGAGCCATATCCTTCACACGCAGGAAATTACCAAATTTCTCAGAGTGAATAAAGGTGATACTAAATGGTACATCTTGAAGAGAAGACTTGCATCAAAAGAAACGCCTAATTCAGTTTATGCATGGCGTCCACAGCCAGACTAAAACGCATCCTATTCTTGCCCACTAAGCAGGTTTGTATAAGCTTTTGATAACATTCCAGAAAGGTGATGGAGAGAGGCGTTTAAATTAATCTAGAAGCAGGTAGCACTATGATATTTCCAACTAAAAGTAATTAGGACGAAACACAGTTAAGTGTCATGATACGTGTGAAATCAAGGAGAAGGTTGATTCGAATCACGACAATTTTTTATTTTCCCTTACTAGAAGTTTCAATAGATCTACGCACAACTAAGGAAGATCCAAAGCTAATCTCAAATATATGTATTAAATTACAATTTCCTGAATTTTTTTTTTTTTTTTCGCATCTTAGTTTTGCTAAGTTTTCTATAAAATTTAAAAACTTGTTCTAATGATTACTCTGTTGCATGTGCAGATTTGATAAATAAATTCTTTTCCACAAAATTGACTCAAGAATTTGCAAGAAAACCCAAAGAAGAAACCCTGATAAAGCTTGATAGCTGGGCTGAAAACAAATTCTGAAGCTTCTATTTTTCCTGTACTAAACACCAAAACTTGCTGAAGAAATCCACACAATTCCTTTTTCCCAAATTAATTCTACAATCAAATTGTTGTGCAAACTCCTTCCAAACCTACTATGGTGAAAACTATTTCAGAAATATTGCCATGCAAAAATTTCCTCAAAGTTGTTGCCGTGAAAAATTCTTTCCATGTCGTGAATCAAAATTGCAACCCCTAAAGCTTAATTAATGCAATTAATTACCTCAACTTACAACTTAACTAATTGTAATCATGTCTTCCTGAAATTGCTCATGCAGTTATAAATTTTAAATATCTAAGATATTTTTCCATAATTCATGTTTTCAGACATTTAACTTTTCAAAAACAAACTCTTTTAAATATTTGCTTTTCACTTAAATCCTATTTGCACAAGTAACTCATTAATTGCTTTTAAAGAAATACCTTTTTACAAAATTAACTTTCTCATTTAATCAAATGACTTGTCTAATTTAAATTAATAAATTAAACCATAAACATAAACATAAACGTTTAATCTAATATTTAAACAAATTTGCATTTAATTAGATATATTAACAATTTATCCATTTAACTAAATTAAATAGTAATTAATTTCTAAATAAAATGACACAAACAAAATCAACACAACAAGACAAAAACAACAAAAGACTATGGGCGACAATTGGATACTCGTTCAATGAAGAACGATGGCTAAACGAGGACCAAATACTATCTCCGAATCAACATGATTTAATTGGATTAGGGTACGCTCAGACCTAACAAGTAGGTGGAGTCAATACCTGACACCTGTATCTGCATAAAGCATCACTTGTTAAACATATATCTGAAAACACACTGTGAAGAAGAATCGTAGCGTAACAGGGTACTCACGATTGAGTAATGCTACATTGTCTTCTTCACCAAAACAAACGAGCATCATATATATCATATACATCAATCACATCATGATAATCACATTAAAACTCAGAAACAACATGAACCATGTCACACACATGTCTACCATAATTACATCACACAAACATAATCAAATGATCTCGACGTCTAGTGTATCATCCATGTAGTATAAAAACAACATAACCATAATATCCAATGAATCATCCACAATATAAAATCCACATAATGTCGGATTCATAAATGAAAACAACCAACAAAGTATCATAAGCAACTATCAACTGAACAAAGACAAACTTAAAACCAAGTGTTGGAACTGAAGGGACGCTACATTTACAACATGAATAGGAATTTATAGTTGGGCTAGTAATTATACATTATCAAAGTTTTTTTCTTAACTTTGTAGGAGATGTTCTAGGTTATCTTTAAATCAAAATATGTAGAAAGTATAAGCAAGTATTTTTCGTGACATTGAAATTTAGAAGCTTCAAAAAAAGATATCATCGAGCCAAATTTATAATTAATTTCAATTACAAGCAATATTTTGTTTAATTAAAATGGAGATTTCAAATTAAGCGGTTGATTGATTTTTTTAAATGATTACTTTAACTTGTGATATAAAATAGGATTGAAATTGATGTTCAATTTAAATATGTAAGCCAAATTAATCATTAATTTATTCATTTTGTTAATCTTAATGATATATTTTAATGTCAAATAGTTTATTCTTTGTAAGCATTAATCTTGTTTCATTTTAAGCTTCAAAATATGTTTTAGCATTGATACCGTTTTTTGGAATTTAGTAACTACATCAATTTAATTGTTAAGAATTCTATTTGAATATTCTTTATTGTTTCAATTTAATATTTTAAACCATTTAAACAAAATCAAAACCATTCATAGCATTTAATATTAATGGTTCTTTTGGTTCATGCTTATTTGTTAATATATCACAATTGAACTAAAAGATTTATAACCTAATAGCTACAATAACAATGTATATGGATTCATTCATTTAAATGATCAAGGAGTAATAAGGACATCTTATTATTTTATTTAAATATAAGTGAATGAGATATTTTCTCTAGATAAATAGCTTATGATAGTTTAATGATAAATTAATTGTCGCTATAGTGTCTTGAAAGAAGGTTTTATTAAAATAGGAATATATATATTCCTCTCTAAGATATATATGTCTAAATGACTAAGAACTTAATGAATCAATGCTTTCCTTAGTGAGTAGCAATAAAAAAGAAACTATCTAGAGAAAAGGAGCCTTAGAAAGGGTTGCGTACCCACTCTTTAGAATTGACATCAAAACTTAGACTAGAAATAAAACTACACATATTACACATTGCTCTTGTCAATATGAATATGTACATAACCTAGATTAATCAAACAAGTTCCTAATAGATAGGTTTTTTGAAGTGGGGTTGGTATTTTTTCCAAAGATTGGATAGACCAACTTGTGAAACATTAAAGAACTTAATAAAATCTAAGATAAAATTAAAATTTATTGTATACTCAAAAGAGTGTCAAATGATTTGTTTTGTATCTCTTATACTTTTGGCCAAATTTTAAGGTGGAGTACAAAAAATATTTTTATAATTCTTAATAGATGGTGACCTCAATTCTTTTCTAATAGGAAAATTTGGTACATGTCAAGAAAATTTAGGACATGGATTGTTTGGATGACTCAAATTCTTTGGTTAGAGAAATATACCTATCTTATATGGATACATGAATGCCTACCCTAGATGGATAGAAGAATATTTGTCTTGTATGGATAGATGAATATGATATGAGTAAGCTCAAAGATTTCATAGTATTATTTGATGAACAAAAGAGGGATTTATATATATCTGAGATGCAATTATGTTAGTTTTGTAATTGCACCATCATAGTTGATAGAAAACAATGTTATACAATTGTCGCTACACTTACATTCACCCCTTATTACATTGTTCATGTAAAAGTACTCCTAAAACATCAAATTTTACCTTGCCAAGGCACCCCCCTTAAGTCTTACATAAAAAAACTTGTTGATAACAAAAAATAATTATACATTCTTGAGAATTTTTTTTTTGAAGAAATAAATCCTAAATTAGGTGGAATTCCATCAAGTTGTCTCTTGACCCTTGCAAGGGTATTATTCTCAATCACAGTCTCATGAACTTGCTGTACAATAATCTATATTGAGTTTCAACACCAAATCCCTCACGTGTCTTCAAAAAAAACTTTAGAATATATACAATCTTCTAATCCATTGACATCAACAAGGGACACTAGAAAGAAAGAAAAAAATGCTTTTAATTCAAAGCACCATCTCAAAGTGAGAAGTTGACTTGAGATGATAAAAATTCCTCTATCCCTCAATGTCACCAGCCTCCAATATTGAAGGCTCATAATACAAATCCAAATTGTTAGTACCATAGTTAGAATCATTAATAAAAGAATCATCATCTAGTGAGTCCTCATCCTCAACACAAAATAAGTTACCTTCATTTGATTGATCTTTTATTTTTCTTTTAAGAAGATCATTGGCTCTGAAAATTCTACAAGACCAAATTGTGTGACCCTTTTTCTTATAGTAAAAACATGCAATTTCCCCTTTGTTTATACTTGACCTCTTATTATTGCTTTGTGAATACCATAGTCTCTTGTTGAAAATCAACATTTTTATATTCTTCATTTGTTCTCTTTTCTTCTGCTAAAAGCACTGAAATCATATCTTCTAAGGTTTGAGAAGTATTTGAATGAATGTAAAATAAAATTATTAGATTTTTAAGGCAAACTGTTTAATAATATATCTCTAGCATCATCATCATCTAGTAGAGCCTTCTACTAATCGCCTCAACTTCTACTAATTGCTTTATGAGACCTCAAATTACTTATGTGATTTGACATTATGATTTCATCTTCCATTTTGAATTTGAATAATTGAAGTTTTAGGAAAAAATTTGTATTAAGTGCTTTTGCTCCAAACAATTTATTCAAATCATCCCAAATTTTCCTTGATGTTTTAGTCTAAATCTATATGATGTAATTTAGAGTCAAAAAGAGAAAGACCAATAATAGCCTTGCTTTATCATCTCTACTATTCCAATCTAATAACTTATCTGCATTTATAGGTGGTTTTTCCTTTCCACTTACTATTCCCCATAAATTTTTATTCATTAGTTGCATTTGAATTTTCATTCTCCAAATACATGAAAGTTAAAACCAAAATATTTGTCTAATGAAATCTCCATTAAAAAAATGCAAATTAATATCAACCTTATCAGAAATAACAAAAATATTTTAAAATGTGCTTGTAAAAAAAACCAAACAACTTCTTGGGTAGAGATCTCCTCTACATTCAGGAAACTTCCATACTTAGCCTCTCCTTCTGAGGCATATCCTTTCCTTTATCTACCTACAACTGCCATAAGAGGTTACCACAATAAAAACATGATGTTGCAACAACACATAAGAAGTTCAAAACTTTCATAGTATTATTTGATGAAAAAAGGGATTTATACATAGGAGATGTAGTTATGTCAATTTTATAACTACACCAACATAACTGATAAAAAAAATGTAATATACTTGTAGCCATGCTAACAGAATATCTATCCCATATGGATAGGAGAATATGTAATTATACATTTGAAAGAATATGTAAACAAAATGGTTTATTTGATTAAAAAATTGGTACAAAAATTATGTATAATTAAGAGGGTTGTTACATGTGGTACGAGAGCAAGATTTAGAAGCTAGACCTTGAACTTGATTTGTGCAAAGTGAAAACAATTATGAATTTAATTAATCATTTGAAATATAAGGGTAAGTGCACAAAGTTGAGTCCACGAAATGTGGAATTTTTTTCCTTAGCCAAAAAAATGAAATTGACATTGCAAAAATGGGATCCCAATTTTTAAAAATCGGGATCCCGTTTAGCTTCGGGATCCCAAGCCTAAATGCAAAATGGGATCCCACTTTTTAAAAATCGGGATCTTGTTTGTTAAAGGGTCCCAAATCGACGGATCAGGAATGAGACCCCGATTAGTACGAAACGTGATCCCGATTTATAAAAATTGGGATCCCATTTTGTAAAAATCAGGATCCCATTTTATAATGGTATTTATTTTAAAAAAAATGAACAAATTGTATTTTGCAGCGAATGGGATCCTGAGTTCAGGTGACATTGACCTCCACAAACAACTCCAGGTACCCACGCACCCTCATTTTTTTACATTTTTTCATTTTTTATTGAAATTGTGAATAGAATAACTGATTTTAGCATTTTTTTAAAAAATTATTTGGCATTTTAAGCATTTTATTTCTTGTTATAGTAGAAATGAGTAATTGTAGAAATAGATCAAAAAATGCAATGAAACCTGGAGATTTCTGAATAGAAATTAAAAAATGAACCTTCAATTGTGTTTTAGAAACAAAATCTAGCTTTTGAAACCTAAATTGTTTGATCAAACCGAAAAAAATGAATTTGAAAACCCTAATTGAAACGAAACAAAAAAAAATCATTTGAAAACCCTAGAAATTGAAATGAAATAAAAAAATTGCATTTAGAAACCCTAATCAAGCTTTTTGAAACCCTGAATTCAAATCAAACAAAAGAAATGAATTTGAAAACCCTAGTTTGAAATGAAACAAAATAATTGCATTAAAAACCTTAATTGCTTAGAAATTGAAACCCTATAATTGAATTGGAACAAATTTTTTTGCTAAAACCCTAAATTGAAATTGAAAAAATGATTTTGATTTTGAAAACTAGGTAATTTCGAGCTCAAGAAAATTCATTTGTATTGCTTAAATGTTTTAAATTTCATTTGCATTGTATGGAGAAAATGATATGTTAAACTTTAGTTTCAATGTTAAATTATAATTAGATTAGAAAATAATATGTTAAAGAATAGTTACAATTCATAAAATTTATCAATGTTTGTTTGCAAATTTAGTTAGAAAATTCATAAATCCAAGCATGTACAATCGATTTCCAATTGGCACTAACTTGCAAGTCCAAATTATTCCAAGGGCCACCCAAACTTCACCCTAAGTTTGCTAAACCCTAAAACCTCAACACTAAAGCATTTGAATTTTGTCTTAGGACCTTAAAATGAAATTTGGTTGCCTTAAAAAACCCTCTGTTGTCACCATCCAGTAGAGCTTTTTGTAATGTTTTCACTTATTGAACACATAATATAAAACCAAGTTTGGTTTCTACAAGTTTATGAAGAGTGGATGATCACTCTCTATGACACTTAGACATGATCAATAGGGATCTAAATCATTGGAAGAAAACTTTATTCTATTTTATCCACAAGATAGGAGAGCGCGAGTGAGAGTGATATGGGTAACGTCTTTCATTGGAGATACCTAAAATTATGTAGGTTCAATGTCAAGAATGGGTCTATTTGGTAGATTTATGAAAACTATTATGAATATCTAGAATACCATAAAAGTATAATTATAACAATTAACACTTGGGTATATACCATATGAAATTTAAATAGTAAGGTGTCTATTATATAGGAGAGTTGATAATACATGGAAAAAGGTTTGTGTGGGAATATATGTGTTAAGAAACACATACCATGACCTCTATAGGATTTTTAAGATGTGATCCTAGATAATAATCCACCCATCCTCAAGCATAATGGGTTCTTTAGCAATCAAGGGAGATGATAACCATAAAATTACGTATATTTTGATACTATATAGATTTATGTGGAAGGATAGAAATACATCAATAAGAAGACCAAGATGGAACCATTTAACACCTAAGGTACCTATTACATGGGAAATGGAGGAGGTACATGATGATAGGTTGGAGTAACTAGGCTATTATTACAACAGAGAGAGGAGGAGGATTCATATTATGCTCCTATAAATAAGAGGTCAATTTAGAAGATTAAAAGAACTCTAATAACAAAGGAAATAATTCTATAGAGGGAGTGAGTGGGATTGTTGAAAATATACGAGAGAGGTGAAGGTCCCAACACCTACATAGAGTCCTACATGAAATACACCAATCTAGGTACTTCCTAGAAGGATCAAGATCCATGTTCAAGTAGCCTCTTTTTATTTTTGTATCTTCTACATATGTATATTTATTCCTTTATTATGTGATTAAAATTATGTATGATATAATTTATTAATAAGTGATTACAAGTATAATCATTAGAATATTTTATATTTATTTGATATCCCCTAATGTAGGAGGAAATTTTTACTTGTTTTGATACATGTATATTATTTTTGTGATATGTATAGATTGATTCATTTTTAATGTGATACCTTTTTTTTATTAGAGGGGTAAACACTTTTGACCCAGAGCTATGAACTTATGAGGTCACACTATGACTAAATTTGGACCTCACTAAACATCTAGATCCCCTTAATCCATTCTATCACCCTAAATCATAAATCAATTTCTTAAGGGGTCCCAATATGAAATTTCTTAAGGGGATCAAAGAAGTTCTCAAAATTTGGTGAAGTTGCCCAAGGAAACCAAATTTAACAATAATAAGAACGTGCAAGATTATAATATAAATGAGATTGCATGATCTAGGTTGGTTGGTTGAAACAAGAGCTATCTCAATCAACTATTCCACAAGAGAATGTTCTTCACTAACTTGCAAGTTCATTATATTCCAAGGGTCACCAAAACTTTACCCTAAGTTCAATAAACCCTAAACCCTGAACTCTAAAATCTAAACCCTAAACACTAAAGCATTCATTTTGTCATAGGACCTTAAAATGAAATTTGGTTTCCTTAGGAAACTCCACCAAATTTCATTCCTTTAAGCCATGTAATTTTGTCATAGGATGTTACTACATAGATCTCCTTAAGCTATCCTATTACCCTAAACCCTAAACTCTAAACTCTATACCCTAAACCCTAAAGCCATCATTTTTTCTTAGGCTCTTAATGAAATTTTGTTGCCTTGGGAAACTTCACCAAATTTTATTCACTTGAGCCATGTCATTTTCTCCTAGGACCTCACTAGGCATAGATCCCCTTAAGCCATCCTATCACCCTAAATCGTAAATCGATTTCTTAAGGGGTCCTAATATGACATTTCTTAAGGGGATCAAATAAGTTCTTCACCAAATTTTATTCACTTAAAATCCATGTAGGTTTTGTACTAGGACCTTACTACATAGATCCCCTTAAGCCATCATATTACCATAAAACCTAAATCCTAAACTCTAAATTGTAAACCCTATAACATTCATAGATTTTCCTATATTAATAGTTAATTGTATTTTCATTCAAGTAACATGCCTTAGACATAAATAAGGCTTACATATTTTATCATTTGTATTCAATTAAATGCCATGTATATTGAATGGTTTAAAGGTATTTCCTAAACATGTATCTTACATTTTGAAATTACAAATCTAATGCAAGTTCACTCATATCTTAAAGATCACATGGACCAATTCAATAATATTCACAATCCACCTCCACGCCATCCATATCCACCACCTTCACCTCCACCTCCACCCACTCCACCTTGTAACCCCCCACCTCCACCACCTGAAATCGATGGTGCTCATTTGCAAGCACAAATCAATTCCAATGTTACAACCATCCAAGATCAAATCAACATTATTCAAAATGAAGAATGTGTGGCACCACCTGTGCGGATGTTTGCATCTAGGATGCAAACCCTTGTTGATGTTGTCAAGGCTATGGATGGGATCTTAGATGAGCATCGAAAATGGCTAGAGGAGAGGAGAACTTCCGATTTTGAAAAGGAAAACACAAAGAAATGAAGAGATGCAGGAGAGAGAGCCACAATAGTTTCTAAATTAAGACAATAATCTTAAATAGTTATGAATTTATGAATTTGGTGAACAATGGATATTTTGTGTGATGAATTTATAAATTTGGTTGGATGGATATTTTTAGTGATTTGAATTTATGATTTTGGTTCTAGATGGATATTTTTAGTGACATGAATTTATGAATTTGGTGGAATTTATGAACTTATAATGAACAATATTTAATAGTATATATTTTATGACTATCTATTAGATCATGATTTCTCTTGTTGGAAAATTGTAATATATATATATATATATGTGTGTGTGTGTGTGTGTGTGTGTGTGTGTGTGTGTGTGTGTGTGTGTGTGTGTGTGCATGTGTGTGTTAGACATAAAATGAGCTTTTTGTGAATGTTTCAAGTTTATTGTTTAGTATGTACACATGTATTAAAAATTTGCATATAGTTCTTAAATTTTGAAATTTGTATGTATGTACATAGTTTAGTTTAATGATGTATGCATGCAAATTATGCGTCATATTTTTTATTTTAAATGTATGTACATGTTAAATTTCGAATTTTGTATGCAAATACTTAAGTTCAATCAATGTATATATGTGCATTTCAATTAAATATATGATCTTAATATATGTATGCACATCCTATTTAAACAAATTTGCACATGTGCAAGTGTCAAATTTAACTATTTCTTGTAATTTTTTAAGTTTGTATGTTAATTTTTTTTAATTTAATGCAAGTGCACATTTATATATCATATCATGGATGATTTTCACATTGATGATATCATCAATCCACCACGTCAGCCACAACCACATCCACCTACCCCTCCACCTAATATGCCACATCCAACACTTATTGCATCTGACGAGGCTCGCTTGCGAGCACATATAAATGATCAGGTTGCATCCTTACAAAATCAAATCAATGCTATGCAGAGTCAAGCATTGATTCTGCCACATGTGAGATGTTTTGCATCTTCAATGCAAAACGTTGTGGATGCCATCAAGATGATCAATTCTGATCTAGATAGGCATCGACAAGACAAAGAACAAATGAGACAATTTTATGTTGATGGTCTCTCTTACAAACAAATATTAGACCTTAAAATAACAAACGCCCACCTAGCCCCCTACTTTCTTGCCTCATTACGTGACAACCCATTCCACCCAACAAATCTAGAATATCCATGAGGTGGTGATACATCCACAGATGAGTGCACATTTTTGGGATCGATGGTATATGGTTTTTTATAGCCCCCCACATGCTATTTGGGAGTTCCCATTGTATTTTTTGAGAAAACTATATGTAGAGTTTGTTATGGGGAAAAACCCCAATTATTTTGATTTTAAATCATTTCAGGGTGTTGGTGGTGGCATGCCACAATAGAGGTCAGGGGCAAGGGTTGATCCCCAACGTCTCGTGCATGCACAACCCCTTGTTGTTGCTCTTGGTCCTCCCATTCCCACACTTGTACATCATCAAGCTCTAGTCTTGACATTAGGTTTCCTTAGTACACTCGCAAGAGACCTTGATCAACATGCTTTTGTGATAGCGGGTGGGGAGCATAGAGACGATGATGATAGAGGAGTTTTTTATGGAGCTAGTCTAAGTACCACTCCAAGAGTGTCGAGGCCCGTCCCCCATATATGTACTAGTTGTCATCAAGTATGCTATGGACCTGATCAAGCCACATCTATTTCAGGTGGACGTGGAGATTTTGGTGGTTCATCTGGTCGCATCAATTCATTTGTAGAGTTTGTTATAACAGACCATCACCCTAAGGACACTGTGACACATGTATAAATATGCATCTATGTATGTTCATTTTATAAGAATTTTGATGGATGTATATATCAAAGAAAAGTTTGCAATACATTTTAACAATCAAATTGTTTGGTGTACAAATGACACTAATGATTTGGAAATCATCTATTCCATGAGTACATACATCGACACCAGTCATACTCGGCAACCCTTATGGGGTATTTTGATTTCAATTTTAAAAATTATATATGAAATCATAAATTTAACTTAAGTTTTAAATTTATAATTGAATCACATATATGTTTGAAATATTTATGTTGGTTTAGGCGAGTCAATAGGCTTCCACGTCGATTCCTCCTAAGGGATTTTCAAGCACTCCACTATCGGGCATCATAGATCAGGGGAAGGTACATTCATATTGTAAATTGTTTAAAGTTTACATTATTATAGTTACAATTATGAATTTTAAATTCACTAGATGTATGAAATACATGCATGTACACTTATAAATATTATAAGCGTTAAATGTCTATGTATGTATGTCTAGGTTGATACCACAATGAGAATGGGCATTGGGAAAACATTTGATATTGCGGCTACTCCTGAGGCCTTTGATTTTCAGGTTGTTTAAAAAAAAACCTACACAAAATGTGCAAACTTGAATATATATCTATTTTAACCTAATTCAAGTATACATGCTTTAATTTTGATCTTGTAGGACTTTGTTAGTGCAACTTCAACACTGACCCAGACATAGTTACACCACCAGGAGGACATGCAGAGCAGGCTCTAGATCAAATGGTAATTATAATTTTTTATGATATTTCTTTTCAATTATAAATTACATATTATGAATATAACTTTAATTTTAAATTTTAAATTTAATATATACATAATATGAGATTTGTTATATATTCTTTTTCTTTTATAGCATGAGAAACATCTTGTAGCTGAGCATGTACAGACAGGTCCTGGAGAAGAGGGTGTACAACCTCATAATATAGTACAATTAAAATATGATAAATTATAAATTAAATTGAATTAAATCATTTTTAATTGTAGACTTGTACATCTAATTTCAACTTTCTTTGTCTTGTTTACGTAGATTGATTCAGAGAATTTAGAGGTTGCTTTAGGTGCACCAAAGCATTCAGACGTATATATGACGGTAATTTAATTTTATGATGAATTGTAAATTAAATTGTCATTAAATCATTTTTCATTGTCTTACATCTAATTTCATCTTTCTCTTGTACAGAGTGTTTCAGGTCATCTGCATAGTCCGCATAGTGTGAAGAGGTCTCTTGATTATAGAGACAGTACATGACCTAGAAACATGATTTTATTGGTTATATTTATTTATTTCATGGATTATATTTCTGGTTTCTCATATACTCTATTGGACTTTATATTTCATGGCTCAAGTACTTAGTTGGACTTTAGTTCATGGGTTCTACTCTGGACTTTATTTCGTGTGCTTAATATATTGGTTTCATGCACTTAATATGTTACATAAATTATGGACTCTATTATTTTTTGAAAATTTAATTTTCACATGTACATTTATGCATTTTATGTTCATAGTCAAGACATT